>JAJIYU010008336.1:0-18077 GCA_030144865.1 Tinospora cordifolia | reverse complement strand
CTTCTCTCTTAGCTTGTTCTAGCCTTCTTCTTATCAACCCTTTTGTTCTTGAGTGATCTTGAAGTATTCTTGAGAGCTTTGGTGCTTAATTGATAGTCCTTGATTTATCTTTGGAGTACTAGACGTTGGAGTAAGGAACCTCTGCCAGATTTCCATCAAACTTGCAATTAAGGTGGAAATGATTTCTAAAACCTCATCTTTTCTTCTTTAGATTAATACCATGTTCATTGCATGTTTAGTTTTCAACAATCATTCATGTTTCAATTTCAGAAATTTAATTATGATTTCAGTTTTGGTTTGATACATGAGCATGTTTTAAGCATTCATGAATCCATGCTATGCCTAGTGCCATGTTTAGTTTATTTCAATGAATGATTCATGTTTTTGATGATTTATTCTTTGATTTTAAGATTGTTTATATTCTAAAATTTATTTATCTTATATTATGATTCTTGAATATGATATTAATAATGAGACATTGGCGATTAATAAACATGTACCATCATAGTGGACATGTGGGACACTATGGATGTTCTTGTCATGCGACTAGTTCACGTGGTGTAAGACCAAAATACTTGATTGGTGGGTAAGAGGCCCTAAGTCCAAAAGTCCAATGAAATCTGCTAAGAAATGTCTTTCTCACTCTATGGAGGTATTTTGTTAAGAATATCAAGGGCCTTGAAAACCCTTTTGGTCTAAGATACAACTATACACAAGATGTTGCTTGAAACCCCTAATGTATGCAAGTATATGAATTATAGATGTGTTTTTAGTCTAAATTAGAAAATTGGTTGTTTGAAAATGATCTACTAGGTTATGTGCTCACCCTTCATCTCTTATTTTCTAAAAATTGAACATGCATGAAGATGTTGCAAAATTATGATTGTCTCTTTATTTTTCAAAAGTTCTTATGAAAGTATGTGTGCCAAGTTTTGAATATTCCACTGTAATAGTTTCTTTTAATTAGAAAGTTATGTACCTTCCAATTTTGAATGAATAAAGATTTTGAATTTTTTTTATCTCTTGTATTATTTCCTTATTTAATTTGATTCCTAAATTTGAATTAAAAACTCTTAAATTCATTAAAGCATGAGATAGTTGAAAATGAATGTTAAGTGTGAGTTACTAGTAAAGTAATACTGGCCCAATTCACCTGTATGGTTAAGTCCACTGCCAAAATAGTGTTTATATCCAAAATCCAAAGAACACAAGGATTGGCCTATTACAGACTGTCCATTTGTCTGAGGATGGAATGCAATACTCATGGTGAATCTACTACCTAATTCCTTCTATAGGCTCTGCCAGAAATGAGATGTAAATTTGGAATCTCTATTTTACAGAATGGTCTTGGGTACATCATGTACCTTTACTATCTCCTTGACGTATAGTTTTTCAACTGTACTTGTAGATCTGTGGGGAGGAAATGAGCTACCTTCGTGAGTCAATCTACAATCACCCATACTGTGTCTTCTCCCTTCGGTTTCCTGGGTAGGCCACTCACAAGTCCATTGCAATATTATTCCACTTCCATTCTAGGATCGAAAGTGGTTGTAATATTCTTGAGGTTTTCTTGTGTTTGGCCTTCACCTACTTTCAGGTCAGACATTTAGAGATACTTGGCTATGTCCCTATTCATGCTTCTCCACCAATAAGTCTTCTTGAGGTTTTGGTACATCTTATCACCTCCTAGATGCATTGTGTATGTGGTTTGATGAACTTCATCCAGTATGGTCCTTCTATTCTACCAACTCTCTAGTAAACAGACTTTATCCCCAAGTCTAAGTGTACCTCCAACATCGATTCTAAAATTAGCGTCTTTACCTTGCTTGACACCTTTTGTCAGGTCCACAATTCATTTGACTTATTTCTAATCATCTCGTATCTATCGTAGCAGGTTAGGTTGGTAAACCAATATGCATAGGGATACCTGCTTCCCTATGAAGTTACACTTAGATTGTAATCACTAATCAGCTGATATATTTGCCCTTTTTGTTCATTCCTCTTATCGAACTTTTTGCTAAGGGCATCAATTATGACATTAACCTTTCCTAGATGGCAGTGGAGTTGGAAGTTATAGTCCTTTAGAAACTTTGCCCATCTCCGCTGTCTTAGGTTTAGCTCTTTTTGGGTATAGATGAACTTTAGGCTCTTATGGTCTAAAAAAAGGTCGAATCTCTCTATATGGAGACAATGCCTCCAAATCTTTAAGGCAAACATAATAGCAGTGTGTTCCAGGTTATGCATAGGATAGTTATGCTCATGGATTTTTAGTTGTTGAGAGATGTAAGCAATGACTTTCACCTCTTGCATCAATACGACACCCAACCCGTTCCGTGATGCATCTATATATAGAACAGACCCAACCCTATGAGGAGGTATAACCAAAATTGGAGTTGAAGTCAACTTCTTCTTCAACTCTTGAAAAGATTCATCGCATTTCTTATCCCATATAAACTTCTCTCCTTTTCTGGTCAGCTTAGTCATAGGTCCAACTAACTTCGAGAAGTCCTAAATAAACCTTCGATAGTATTTTGTCGAACCCAAAAAGTTCTAATTTTTATCATCATTGTTGGATGCTTCCAATTAGTCACCAACTCCACTTTATTTGGATCAACTGATATCCCTTCGATCGAAACTACATGGCTAAGAAATTTGACCATCTTCCTCCAAAACTCACACTTGTTGAACTTAACATACAATTCGTTTCTCCTTAGTATGCCCAACACAAGCCTCAAGTGTTCTATGTGTTCAACTTATGATCTAGAGTAAATTACGATATCATCCACGAATACTACTATGATTTGATCCAGACACTATTGTGAAACTCTGTTCATCGAGTTCATGAATGCAGCTGGTGCGTTGGGCAAACCAAACGATATCACTGTAAACTCAAAATGCCCATATTGAGTCTTGAAGGTAACCAGACCCTAGATCAATCTTGGAGAAGTACGTGGTCCCCCTCAACTGATCAAACAAGTCATCTATCCTGGGTAAAGGATACTTATTCTTTATGGTAACTTGATTGATCTTTCTATAGTCAACACATAACCTCATCAAATCGTCTTTCTTTTCACAAATAGCACAAGAGAACCCCACAGTGATTCGCTCAGTCTAATGATTCCCTTATTGCGGAGTTATCCATTTGTGTCTAGAGTTCGATTAACTCCACTGGCACCATTCTATAGGGAGGAATGGCTATAGGATTCATGCCTGGTTGTAGTTTAAACTTGAAGTCTACCTGTCTGTGTGGTGGTAGTCCAGGTAAATTATCTGGGAACACATCTAGATACTCTTGCACAACAAGCATCTCCCGAATATCTTTTGGCTCCCTAATATCATCATCCAGAACTTGTGTAAAGTCATCACTCTACCTTATACAATGCAACATAGCGGTCATAAGGCTTCGTCGTAATCTTTGCATATCCCCCTTGACCTTCACTAGTTAACCAGATGGTAGAATAATGTGACTCTCCATCTCAGGCAATCAATTTGAGCCTAGTATTGGGTTAACCAGTTGTAATACCCTGAAAACCCCATACGAAAGGAAACAAAATTCAAGGTCTATTCTGTGAAATTTGGATGCAAAATGAAACCGAACTTGTTCAGGGCCAAATTTGACAAGTTTTAAAACTCTTATTTAGTAACATTTGAGAATCCAAAATCTCCTGAAATGAAGCAAAGTGACTTGAACCTACCAATTGAACAACATATCCGAAAATTAGCTCAATTGGTCAAGATTAGGGCTCTCATTTTGCCAAACACCTTCAGGGGTTTAAATTAGGAAAGAAACAAAATTGAGGGTAGTTTAAGGATTCGAAATAGCCAAAAATTTCATGGGATGGCATAAAATAACAAGACATAACATATCCAAAAATCGAGACAATTGGCCAAGATTTGGGTAAAGTGCTTTCAATGGGCTCTAAATAAGGAAGGTTTCTAAGGAAAAACGTCTTGGGCCAAACTATACCTTAAAATTTGTGTCTTGATCATGTGGTTCCAAAACTATAGGTTATACACCTAAATTACTTATAAATAAGAAAATATTTAAATTTTAAAAATCCATGTGAACCCATGAAGGCATGGCCACCCAAAGCATGTGCAAGTCACATGGGTGGAACACCATGATACTATGCACCACCACCCTAGCCAATCAGCTTGGACCGTCTTCCCTTATTTGAACACATGTAAAATGATCTTATGCACCACATTGATGATTCAGTACACCCACAAGAGGCGTCACATATACAAATCCATAAAAAGATGATCTCATGTACACCATGTAGTGATCACGTACATCTCATTCCCAATTAAGCCGAAATCGGCCCACATGTGTGTATGTGTGAGTTTGAACATGTGACAATCCTTATTAGAAGATTCTAGAACAAGAACGATACTCTGTGATCTCATCCTAGCCGTCACCTTTAAATAAGAAAAATTAAGATGGAAAGTGTATATGTAGTGATCTCATGTACACATGGCGCCAAGATTGAGGGATTCTCTCCAAGAACGCCCAAATTTGATTCTAGCTTAAAAGGGAGAGTTTCCTTGTGCAAGATTTGAAAATCAGAGTGTGATATTGTGTCTCTCATGCTTTGATAGCATGCTCACCACTAGCTGGACGTCCCAAAGAAAACATAGAAACCTTGCCTTATTAGACATTTGTGATGAGCAAGCAAGAGAATAAAAAGGGAAAGCAATAAGAGAAGATTTATTCTCTCAAGAAGACATCCAAGACCAATTTAGGAAGCTTTTAGAATGATCTGATTCTCTGAAATTTAATTAGAAATATCCTAAGGAATATTCCTTTGAACCTTGAGAAAATTGCCAAAGCGTAAGGGAACCTCTGTTGAACATTTCGGAGAAAAACATATTGAGATGGAAGTTGTCTTCTTAAACCTTTTTCATATTTAAGCTATTAGCATGTCCATTTTAATTGATTTGTTTTTTTGAAAATTTTAGATTTTTAGTTTTAGTTTCAATTCCCATTCATATAATGTTTCAGATCTGATAAATATTTAACATCATGCCTATTTTTATGTTCATTCATGGTAGTATCATGTTTAGGGATGAGTTCCAAGTTTTGGTGCATGATTTCAAATAATGAGTGAGTTGTTTTATGTGTTCTTAAATTCTGAAATTTTTTCCAGCTTATTGTATGACTTGAAATGTTATAATTATTTCTTAAACATGAGATCTAAGACGAGAAAAATAGTGATACAAACCAAGTACCATCATAGTTGTTAGAGTAACACTATGGATGATCTCTTCTTATGATTAGTTCATGAGGTTGATAATACCTAAGTGATTGGTTGGTCGGTTAGAAGCCCTAAGTCCAAAGTATGAAATAGACTAAGAAATGTCATATTTGACGCTAAGGAGTCACTTAATTGAGAACATCAAGGGTTGAAAAACTCTTTTGGTCTAAATTATAACTTACACAATCTAAATGTTTGAAACGCCCTAATTCTTGAAAGTGGTTGAAATATGTATGACTTAATGTCTTGAATATGAGGATAGTTGCTTTAGATCCACTAAGCTTTGTGCTCACCATTTCTTTAACATTTTTTAGGAATTTGAACTTGTGAAGAAGAATGTGGGACGCCTCCCTTTTAATGTCCTTTTATCTTGAAATTTTCTATGTAGGGCATGTTTTCCCACTTATGTCTTAAATTCCACTATAAACATTTTTATGTACTCTTCTTTATGATTAAACAAAGAGTATGAATTTCTTTTTATCTCTTATGATGTAGCCTTGTACGTTTTTTATTAAGGCATGGGATATTGGGATCAGAAAGTCAAATGTGTATCACTTGTAAAGTAACACCGACCTGGCCCGCCAACTAGTTAAGTCCATTGTCTAAATGGGTAAGTCCATTAACTAAATGGTTAAGTCCAACAGAAGAACATGGTGGTCAGGGTGTTACACCAGTCCATGCCCAATATCACATCATAGCCATGGAAAGGTAAAACTCTAAGGTCAACAATTATCATTTTATCTCCAAACCTTAACTCACATGTACAAGTTTTTCAGGCAGTCACAATAGTTCTTATGGGAGTGGATACGTATAGTGGTTCTAGTGGTGTGGATATTACTAGTTGTAATCTCTTAACTAGTTTTTCAGACACAAATGATTTAACGACACCCAAGTCAAACAAAATCTTCACAACAACATTAAATAGTATGAACGTACCTTCGACAGTCGGAGCCGGTTCCACCTGTCCACCCTTAATGGCAAACACTCGGACCTAATTTTGTTCCCCCTACCATTGTTGTTGTTGTTGTTGCTGGGGTTGCCTCTACTATGGCTACTACTGTCCACATCCACCTGGTTTCTACCCTTACCATTATTCTGCTCTTGGATTTGTCCTTGTGGTCCCTAGTTCTGACAATCCTTAGTAAGATGTCCCTTTTGCCCATAGTTGTAGCATGCCCCTTCCCTCCAAGCTTGTAATACCCCAATCCCCTAGAAATAGGTTTAAGCTCCGCCATAAAGCGGGTTGGGTCTTATGTTACATTTACATGTACACAACTTGCATTACTTTCTATTATCTTAAGTATTTTTTTTTCAATGAACACACAACCCAATTATTTAACTTTAATTTAATAAGACTATTACAGGAATGATAAAAGAATAACTTCAATCTTTATTTATTGAATATAATAAAGGGATATATTCTTAAAATTCGAATAATAAGAAGGGAGTACATAACTCAAAAATAAAATTCAACAGAAGGCTTAATAAATCAAAAGTAGGCAAGATGCCCTTACATTAGAAAAATATTCTAATCATCCATGGTCTTCATATTTAATTCTCTGAAAAATATTAAGGAGAGGGGTGGGCACATAGCCTAGTGGATCATTCATCAAACTACTAATTTATCAATTCAAATCAAAAGTAATCTAATTTCAATCACTTACAGGCATTAAGTGTTTCAAATAATATCTTGTTAGAGTTGTATATTTGACAAAAAGGGTTTTTAAACCCTTGATGTTCTTCATTAAAATACTCCTATTCTGGGATGGAATAACAATTCATCTTGTCACATCCCATTGGAAATAAGGATCACATGTCCACATTCCAAGTATTTTAAAACACATACACACTTAGTGATGTTACTCATATACACTAAGTAGATGCAAAGAACATCTATAGCATCACTTAGACTACTATGATGGTACATGGTTCTTATCTTCACTATCTCATTTTAAATTCAAATAACCATGATACTAAATCATAATATTTGATGCTAGAATTTAAATACTCAAGAAAACATGGAAAACATACATGGCATGCTTGAAAACTCAAAAATAAGTCTAAGCATGGTTTCTAAGCATGTTATGCTATCATGCATGAATTAAAACATGAAAAAATGTTAAACTGAAAATAAAACTTGATCAAACATGCTTCAAACTGAAATATAAATATGCTGAAAACTAAAAACAAATATGCATGAATATACTAAAAACTTGAAGTAGTAAAGGAGTGCGAGAAATCCCCTCCACCTTAGTAGTGGTTCTTTCCCCAAAAATTCAGCAAAGTTCCCCAATGTCTAGCACTTTCAAACACCAAAAAAAATCATTTCAAACCACTCTAAAACACTAAAATGAGACTTTTCACACAAGAGAGAAAAGAGAAGTGGGAAGGGGTGCTAAGAAGAGGGAAAGAACAAACAAAGAAGGAAGTGTCAACTCTTTGCTTTGAGATGAAAAGAATGTGAGCAACTAGGGGGGTTTATATAGATTTTCAAGAGCACCATAGGGATGGTTTGGACATCACATACAATGAGGACGTTGTGCATTGATTTGAGCAAGTGAATCTCATGGTTTGGACAAGTGAGCTCATGATTAGGCAAGTGGGACCACTAAGGTTTTCAATCTAAGCGTGAGCAAAATCTTTGAACCTTATATATATATATATATATTAGATTTTATAATCATTTATTATTATTATTATTATTATTATTATTATTATTATTATTATTATTATTATTATTATTATTATGAAATAAATATTCAATTCTTCAATTCTATTATGTATGTTATATTATTTATATTTATTTTAACTTTTTCTATTTATTTTATTTATATAAAAATATATTTTATGGAATTGTATCCTCTAACAGTTGGATTTCATCCTTAATACATCTTTCTTATTTGGTTCCTTTGCTTGGTCATCACATATGCATGCATGGGAAACACTACTATTTTGGCATCACATGTGAGCATGAGGTAACTTTCTATTTTTTTGATTTTTCCTTTGTTTGTTAGTCAAATCTAAGTGAAGGAATCTTTTTATATCTCCTTAAATCAGTCACTCTCCACTAAACTTCTATTCTTGGACTTAGTGTATAATATCATACCTAGTGGCACACAAATCATTCTCAAACTTTCCTATGGGACATTTTTGTGTGTAGAGCATGGTGTATATGATAATTGTTTGGGTGTGCAGGAGATCATTTTTCATGGTTTCTGAACACTAGGAAATGTCTCATGGAGTTGGGTAAGGTGTGGGTGTCCGTGATTATAGTGTTCCACCCATGTGACTTGCACATGGTTTAGGGGTGTATGCTTATGTCATGCTAACATCATCACTACTTATGGGTCCACAAAAATTTAATAAAAATTAATATCACATTATTGACAAAGAATTATGATTTTTATACTATAGTTTTGGAATCACATAAACAAATTAAGAATTTCAATATATGGTTTTGCTAAATTGGTTTTCATTTACTTTTCTTATTTAGAACCCACTGAAGGCACTATGAAATGAAAACCCAAATCTTGGCCAACTGTCCTGATTTTTGGATATGTTGTTTATTTTGTTAGTTCATGTCATCTCGTTTCATTTTGGGTCATTTCGATTTTCTAAAGTACCCTAAATGTCAATTCTTTCTAATTTGGACCCCTTAAAGGGCGTTTGGCAAATGAAAACCCTAGTCTTGACCAATTGTCTTAATTTTTGGATATGTTATCCAATTAGTTGGTTTATGTCACCTTACTTCGTTTCAGGTTGTTTTGGGTCCCTAGGGTTCACCAAATGAGACTTTTGAAAACTTTTCAAATTTAGCCCCGAAATGAGCCTATTTACATTTTGCACCCAAATTTCACTAAATAGACATTAGATTTTATTTTATCAAGTACAGACTTTTCAAGGTATTACAACACTTGTTTATTTGTTGTCTCTACGGCTAGTTCCAATTCTGTTTCATTTGGTTTCCTTGAAACTCTTTGCCATTGTTCGGTCTCTCACACTTGTTCCTCAACTATTGTTATAATACCTTGAAAAATGTGTACAAAATGAAATGAATGATTGAATTATAAGGACAAATGAGACCAATTCATTTTAGGGATTAATTAACCAGTTTAATTGCTCTAAAAACCCCTCAAGGGAATGAAAATTGAGAAATATAAATAAAATGAAATGAAACAAATCACCCAACTAATCTAGGTATTCGAAATTCATTTCCTTTGTCCAGTTAAGGGTTCATTTGCCTAATATGCTTCAGTGGAATCTAAATTAGGAAAGAAAATGGAGAGAACCTCAGCCAATTAGAAGTTATGAATTTTTATTGATTTCATATGAACCCAAAAATATGTGCTACGGGTCAAAAATACTAGCCAAATGAAATATATGAATTTTTATTAATTTTATGTAGACCCAAAAATGTGGACAACCCATCCGCATGTGCAAGTCATATGAGTGATGATGCCATAGCCATGTACACTCTAAGACGTCTCATTCAAGAAACCCTAGCCATTTTGTTCTTAAACCACAGTAGAAAGATGTTCATGTGTGCACCATAATGAACTAGCCACAATTAGAAACTCTAAAGATGATCATGTGTGCCACCATGAGTTGATAATGTACATCCAGCCCATGATCATATGCACGCTAATCGTAGCACATCCATACCTTCCCAAATAACTCCAAGATTAGAAGTTTCTAAAGTATAATGTGTACTCCACAAGCAAACCCTAGCTGCCACCCTTGTGTTCACCTTAGTATCATAGAAAGTTTACAATAATGAACCTTACCAAACCGTGAAGATTCCATGAGCAAAGTCTCAAAAATTGGCCTTGTTTTGTGCACACCAAAGGGAAAGTCCAAGAATAGAAGGTGCCTAAAATAAACTATATCAAGTGGTCCCATGGTCTAAATCATGCTCATAAGAAGGAATAGAAAGCATTTCTATTAGGTTGGACGTGCAAGAGAGGAAACAAAAAAAATAAGAAAGATTCTTGATATTATCTTATGATTGATGCCCAAAATAGAAAAAGAAACATGCCTTGCTCACATGATTTCCAAAAATAGAAGTTGTTTGAGTTGATTAGGAAAGTTGCCTTGCTCATGAGATTCTACCCTATTTTTGACGTCCAAGAAGATACGAAACACTCCTTGCTTGCCCTTAGCCAAGATCATGTTCACATCTAAGAAGGAAACATCAAAACCATCCAAAACATGTGCATTCCATATTAGCAAGTCCACGACGCACAAGGAAGAGGAAAAGGGAAAGTTTTTATGACGTCCCAACGCAAAAGAACAAAGAGGAAGGTTGTTGATTTTGTGAAAGAGAACTATTTCCTCACTAATACATAATGCACCAATGAAGATGAACCAAGAATAAAAGTTACCAAATCTTCATGAATTTGTGTGCCATGTGAAAAAAAGTAGATTTGAAAGATGCCTTGCTCACAATATCACACTATATTAATGCCCAAATTGTGCAGATCTTAAGAAATTGGAAAGATACACTTGGTAATTATGGTAAACCAAAATTAAAAACCTTCCTAGCTATTTTTCTTTAGCACAAGCCTACATTAGAAAGTGGTCCCCAAGCATGTGAGCCAAGATTGGATTTCTTTCCTAAATTGAGGATATGCACGCATAAAGATAAAGAAACCCTAGAGGCCCATAGTAAAACATGCTCACAAGTTGAGAAGGAAAGATTCCCTTGTAAACATACACAAACTATCCCCCTTGTGCTCGTGAAGCCCTATATAAACCCCCTAATGCACTCATTTTTCCTTGTCCCAAGTAAGAGTATACTAGTCCTTCTTGGCTTTCTCTAGCCCTCGTCTTGACAACCGCCTTAGTTCTTGAGTAATCTTGAACTATTCTTGAGTACTTTGGTGTTTGATTGAGTGTTTTTGAGTAATCTTTGAGTGCTAGACGTTGGAAGGAAGGGAAAACTTTGCCAGAATTTCAGTGATCTTCAAATTAAGGTGGAAGTGATTTTTAAATCCTCCATTTTACTTGTTTAGTTGAATACCATATTCATGTGCACTTGATTCTAGTTTAGTACGCACAAGTAGGTTTCAAGAACATGATTTAAATTTTAGATTTGTTTGTATGTCATGTTAGTTTACCATGAAGCTATTTCATGCTTAGATTATGCTTTTTCAGGTCTATTTTAAAGTATGATGCATGCTATGTGCTTCTTTTCTTGTTTTGAATGTTTATGTGTTAAACATGCTGAATGTATTTTATTTATGATTCATGAATATGAAATTAAATAAAAGATTTTGTGATTAAGAACCACATACTGTCATAGCGAACATGAGAGTCACTATGGGTGTTCTTTACTTGTGATTAGTTCACATGGTTCAAGTCCAAAATACTTGGAACATGGGTGAGACCTTAAGTCCAATGAATATGGCAAAAGAAATGTCTTTTCACTCTAAGGAGGTATTTTGATAAGAACATCAAGGGCCTTAAAACCCTTTTAGTCTAATCTACAATTGTAAACAAAATAATGTTTGAAACGCCTAACATTTTATAAGTGTTTGAACTTGAATGTGTTGTTGGCCTAAATTAGTAATTTGGTTGTTTGAAAAAGATACATTGGGTATATGCTCACCCTTCCTCTTTTATTTTTCAGAATTTAAAACTACAAGAAATTGATGATACAATAATGTCAATTCGACAATGTGCATCAACGATTGTTTTAATAGAAGTCATACAACAACGTTCATAAAATGTCTGTTGTAAAATTGCTTATGTAAAATGTGTACAACAACGTTCATCATGGGAATGTTGTTGAAAAGGTCATTACAACAAGCAGACAAACGTTGTTCTATGTTATTGCAACAATCATAATTGCTCGTTGTCGAATGACACCTTCTACGACATTCGTTAGTCGACTGTTGTTAAAAGAACATAAGTTATTAGAACATTCATTCGCGAACGTTGCCTATAGCCGTCTATAACAATGTTTTATTTGACCGTTGTAAACGTATTACATTATATACATACGTTATTCATATGTTATACTTATATAATACTACTAATGCGTGAATAATGGTATAACTCATGAATGGTGGTATAACGTAAGCATAACGATCGAATAATGTGCTTATAAAGATATAGGGATAATGATAGAATAATGAGTGAATAATGATATAACCCCTGAATAGTGGTATTATATAGGTATAACGCTAGAATAATGCACATATAATAATATAGGGATATCAATCAAATATTGCGTGAATAATATATATGGTATATATAACACGCAAAATGTGGTATAATGTAGGAATGAATATTGAATAATATGTGTATAAAAATGTAGCGATAATAATCGAATAATTAATTTGTGAATGATGGTATATATATATAACCAGTAAAATATATTATAGTGTAGGGATAAATATTGAATAATGCATGTATAAAAATCTAGAGATAACGATCAAATAATACGTGAATAATGGTATAAATAACCAGTGAAATGTTGTATAATGTAGGAATAAAGATCGAATAATGCCCGTATAAAAATCTAGCGATAGCGATCAAATAATGCATGAATAATTGTATATATAACCTGTGAAATGTGGTATAATGTAGGGATAAAAATCGAATAATGCACATATAAACATATAACAATAACGATCAAATAATGTGTGTATGATGATATATATAACCCATAAAATATAATATAATATAGGGATAAAGATCGAATAATGTGTGTATAAAAATCCAGCAATAATGATCGAGTAATGCATCAATAATTATATATATAACCCATGAAATATGGTATAATGTAAGGATAAAAATCAAATAATTCACCTATAAACTTATAGTGATAACGATCGAATAATGCATGTATAAAAATTGTTCTATTGGTTAATATACCTTACGAAAAATGCGTGAATAATTAATAGTATAACATAGGTATACCATGTGAATAATAGTGTATAAAAAGAACATATTTCAATTGCCTGAATGATGCGTAAATATATGTATAATGTAAGTATAACATATGAATAAAACATGAATAATCCAAACGATACAAATGAATAACGCGCAAATAATAGTGGAATAATGTATGTATAACAAACCAACCAAGAATAATTCTTGAATAGTAGAATAATGTAGGTATCATGACCAAATAATGTAGGTATAAATATTTTTCATTTGGTTAATATACCTTACAAATAATGAGTGAATAGTGGTATAATCGAATTATACTATATAAATAATGTGTGTATAATATTTAATCATTCAATTATGTGAATAATGCATAAACAATGGTATAACATTGTTATACCATGTGGATAATGTGTGTATATAAAATGAATAAAATACGTTTAACTTAAGAATAATGTGTGTATAAAACTTCGATCAGTGCTTTAGAATTGATCACTTGTATCATTTTCGAATAAAATCATTATTACAAAGTTCACATATGAGTAATATTATTCATAGATGATTCAAAAATAAAACAATCTGCCTCATAAGACAAAATAAAATGACAAAATTCAAATGAAAAATAGTTGAGATTGTTATAAATGAACCATAATCATGTTCAAATGATACATATTTGAAATATCAAAAATGGTATTACACATTGTCCTTGAAAAATTGTGATGCAAGCTATGATAGTCTAGCTTCTTCCATTCTTCACTTCTTTAAGACCCACAATAATTGGATTCTACATCAACATTGAATCGACCTGATCTTACATCGTCACTCTTGGTGCCTTTATTCTACTTCATTCTACTACAAGTACAGATTAACAACCACCCTTTTCCTGTAGCTCACTACATCAAAAACATGTGAAATTTCAATTCCGATGGCAAAACATTTAGCAAAATAAAACATGAACATTCCACAATCACACTCATCTTGCCCTCGTAGATTATCAACCACTTGCATATTGAATGACTCTTTCCCAAGTCTATCCTTTCAGTTAACTTTCAATTCGTAAAATTCAATCATCTCGAGATAAAAGGGAAGAATGGTGGAATTAGCTTGAATTGCCTCCATTGATGCAACATCAACAATAAGGGTACATAGGGAATCGTAATCATATATGCAACCCTTGTGAATGCTGATGCAACCAAGGATCCAGTGGAACACAACCACAACATTAATAGGGAAAATGACATAGTCAACATTAGACCACTAAGTATTGCAATACATGTAGTACCCTAGTATATACTCCATAATTAACATCTCATCCCCTAACACAGATGCATCCTTCTCTTTTTTGAATCTTCTATAAACAGACTGCAACTTTTGATCGAAAAAGTTGTATGTCGTTGTACACTTGATCTTAATCGATTTGTCGTACTTGTTTTTTCTTTTGCAAGTAATAGAACACCACATCTACATGTTGTCAATACAAAATTTCTAAATTATAATAAAAAATTTGAGTCATTAATAAAAATTGTATAAATATGAAACATTCAAAACATAATAAGTGTGTTTTTTGTATAACATCTCGTTATACTAAAATAATAAACATAACAGAGTTTAAGAACATGTTATATAGATGATATTGGTATCATATCAGTATAATATGTATACAAAACAACATAACATAGTTTAAGGACATGAAATATATAGGTAAAATTAGTATCATATCAGTATAATATGTGTATACAGACATTACAAAGTGTCCAAAACCCTATATTTTAGTATTATATTGGTATATTATCAGTATAATATTTGTAAGCAATAATATCAAGTGTAAAAAATTAAACTTACAGAGGAGGAGATAGGCTAGCCTAGGGTGACCGATGTGTAAAACCATTCCTTATCAATGACATCAGCGATTGAAAATTCAAAAGCTGGATTCAGATTGTTGTCACGATCATGGTATACTTTATTTGACCTAAATAATGTGATAGATGTCAATATCAATTTATTATAAATAACAACAATACTTGGAATGCAAACTTGATCTCTAAGAAAACTTACTTTGAGCACTTCAGCCTACCCTTTTGAATCCACTCATCAAACTCAACTACAACATTGTTGTCTATATCTTCAAGTAGATAGATGTCTAAGAGGGATAGTCATCCCTTCACAATCTCCTTTCCTTTATGTTTATCTCCAGTGAGACGTGTCCTCCTTTTATTAACTATAGGAGGTGGAAGAATTGGAATGTGATCTTTAGTAGAGACGGCTGAAATCGTAACATTAACGACCGACTTAACAATTTCATCAATCATGGTTTTTCATTCACATTCAACAGGTGCATGATATTTTGATTAATCCTTGTGAGCAACCTGGGTTAGTGAAATTAAACGAGAAATGTCCTAAAAGTAGATAAATTAAGGACGGTTAGATTCATAAGAACTACAAAAGCATAGTCTTGAATTAATAAAAGAATCATATTCATGATCTTACTAGGATTGATAATTTTTTTCTTCCTACTCTTACCTTCAATTATTGTTGAGTCGGCTTTTAACATGAAAATTGTAACACCCCAATTTTTGACCGAACCTCCGTTCAGGGTAGTCACATCATAGTCTAAGAGAGCGTACTTACCCAGGCATCGTACCATCCCCTAAAGACTTCGAGCTGTCACAGTCAGCTCAGGGGGGGGGCATACCTACGATCTGCCTTGTGGCTCGACAATCTCAAGCGGTGACATATAGGAGATGCCACCTCGATCCGCCTCGGGCTCGTCAAGTGTACCAGTACGTGGATTCTTAATAAACCATGGTCTTAATTTAGTTTTACAAACAATTCTAATCATACCAACCATCATATATATCATGAAAAATAAATCAAATAATGCAGGCTATTCACATGAGTAAATAATGCATGATTTCCTATTAGTGCATGCTATAAATAAACAAGACACAAATTAAATAAATCATCCATCATTCAATCACGCCAAACAAGTTCAATAAATTTTCCAACAAAATTATAGTAATCCTAGAACTATTCAATCAAATGCTTTGAATCTTAAATCCATATAATACAGATGAGCAAGGAAGTCATGCCCACCTGATTTTGTCGATCTTCAGGGTTCCTTGCTTTCCTTCGAGATCCTCGATACGCTAAAGTATATAAATCTATAATTTAACACTTAACATAATTATTCTTAAGTCTAAACAATTTCTAAGATAATTATGGAGTTCAACTTTTCATCCCACTAATTTAGGGTTATTCAAAAATTCTAAAATTTTATATTTTCTATTTAAAGTAGTATCCGGGCCTTCTAAATTTCCTTAATTTCAATTTTTTTTTTACTTCGATAATTTACTTGCAAGCTTTTATCGTATAGTTAAGGTTCTAATAACTTACTCGTTGTAACTTCAAAATTTATTAACATCATAATTCATTTAATTATGAACAAAATAAGACTTCTATTTATCAAGTCTTTAGCCTTGTTAGAAGTTGATAATTTTAACCCTTCACTATTCTTAGAACTTTACTAAGATCATTTATGGTGCTAATTTAAATAATCATCGTTCATGTGATTTCCTAATTTAAATACTTAGTTATTTAAATTGTTAAGTGCTTGAAGGAATGAACTTCCTAATTCCAACTAATGCATATTAATTTATTTATTTATTTATTTATTGATTTATTTATTTTTCTATCTTATAATCTAATTCAAGTTATATTAATAAATCTTATTATACTTTGATTGTTGAATAAACACATTAAAAATCCATAATCCAAAATCCAAATAATTTTCCTTACCTTCATCCTTCATTTCTGGTTTCTCTTCTTCTTCTTTAGTTTGTTTTCTGTTTCACATACCAACAACAACAACTTCAAATATTCTTCTTCTTCACTTGTTTCTTCCGATTACCGAAATGAGACCCTCAAATCACCACTCCAATTTACAACCAGCAAACCTTAACCTTCTAGATTTATTCTTCTTTTTTTTGTTCTCATCAAATAACTGCAGCAGCAGTAACGACCCATTTTCCTTCCTCTGTTTTCATCTCTTCTTTTTCATTCGGTTTACAGCAGCAGTAGCAGTGGCATTTACAGCAACAACAATGGCAGCCGCAGCTTCTTCTTCACACCAGATTTTCTCTTCCATCAGTTCGTGCACACAGCAACCGAATCTTCATCTTCCATCACAGAGCATCATCAGAAATCTGTTCGGCCAACAGCCATTTCATCCGTTCTTCCTCCCCTGTTTTTTTTTTTTTTTTTTTTTTTTTTTTCTGTTCCGATCATCCTCTTCATCACACCTAGTACGCAGCAAAACCACAGCTCCTCTGTTCTTCCTCTGCTCAGCCCATCTCGGTCCTTCTTCTCCAACGTAACCGCGGCAGCCACCACAGCAGTAGCTTGGAGCAGCTACCTTGTGCTACCTCCATTTCCTTCTTCTGCTCATGCAACGACACCCAGGAGTCGCAGCCTACAGCTCCTTCCTCATCTTCTTCACCGCACGGCCGTCCTCTTCCTTCCCCGGTTCTGCAACAACTTTGGTCTTCTTCTTCTTATCGCACCGCCGCCTACTATACTTCTCTTTCCCTTGTTTAAATCCGTAGCCATTAACAACAATAGAGTAGCAGCGACTGCAATAGCTGCAGTAGATGCAACATCCACCCATGCTCTGCTTCACTTCCTCTTCTCTACTCAACGCACCAACTGTGCACACCAGTAACCATCCCCTCTTCACTTTGTTGTTCTCGTTTCTTCCTCTTGTCCTCTTGTTCATCACACCATGACTCAACAAATTTAGATCACGAAATTTTCTAGAAATTTTTCGATTCTTCTTTCTTCGTCACGTTTCCAGAAATTTTGCCTCTCTTTCCCTTTTTTTCGGCCAAAAACCAGAGCATGTATATTATTATTTTTATTTTTATTTTATTTTTC
>JAJIYU010008335.1:0-18104 GCA_030144865.1 Tinospora cordifolia | reverse complement strand
TGCACGAGTTTTTGGTGTCATTTTCACTGATCATGTATATGTTTTGAACAGGCCGTGTGGCTAAGTATTTCTTTCTGGAAACTGTTGTATATTTTAGAAATGTTAATGGGATTTTGGCTCGGTGAGCCTATTTTTGAGCACAGTTTTGAGATGAATTTTATGATTTTACTTTCAGTTACTAGTAACATGTATATGATAGTTTTACTTGAGCCCTGATAGATGGGTTGATGTTTTGATGGTTTCCGCTGCAGAGATTTGCTTTCCATTATTGATAATTACTGTGAAAAATCCAGTGAAGTATTTGAAGCTATTTTCTGAATTATGTTATTTATCGATAAACATAGTAGCATGTTTATCAGGATTTAAATAGTTTTCTCATTTGCTGAAAATTGAGACTTGAGTTTAGCGTGTAGAAAGAGGTTGGCAACCTCGGACTGCCGACGGATCAGCCCCTTAAAGAGATTGAGAGTCCCACACGCACAGCAGAGAGCTAACGGGAGCGCTAGTAGAAGCGCTGGCCCCACATGAAGCGCCCACGAGTAGACTCGGGTTCCGGTCCGGGGGGTCCGGGGGTGTCACATGCTTAGGGGTTTTCACCCATTGTTGGGTCCACATGAATTTAATGAAAATTCATATCTCATTTTTGGAAAGGATTTTAGGCCTAGCACACATTTTTGGGTTCACATAAAATTAATAAAAATTCATAACTTCCATTCAACTAGGTTTTTTCCCCATTTTCTTTCTAGTTTAGATTCCATGGAATATATTAGGCAAATGGACCTTTAATTGGACAAATGAAATGAATTTTGGATGCCTAAGTCATTTGGGTGATTTGTTTCATTTTATTTTACTTCATTTCATTTCTATTTCTCAATTTTTACTCCCCTTAGAGATTTTTGAGCAATTAAACTAGTTAATTGATCCTTGAAGTGAATTGGTCTCATTTATCCTTGTAATTCAATCATTTCATTTTATTTTGTACAAACTTTTCAAGGTATTACTGGATTGTAATACCATTTTGGAAGGCCTTATGATGGTAAGGCTCTGGTTGACACAAAATTTATATGGTTTATCAATGTTTTAGCATTGTTTAGGATTCGAAGTGCCTCTTTTGTTATAAAAGAGCATTAGACAAGTTCAAGGCCTTCTGGTGAGACAAACAAGAGGAGCAACAAAGAGGGCAAGGTATAACGTCTTTCCATTCAATATAATGTGTGATTTAAGCTTATAATTAATGTGTTGAAATCCCACACCCAAGAGGAAACTAGAAAACAAAAATCCATGCACGAAAGTACAGTTTTCTAGAAATCATGTGATTATCATAGTAGTACACTATGCCCATGGGACTTTCCACAGGTTATCGTGGTAGCTAATCGCGATAACATATTGAACACACAAGACAAACCATTGGTTACTGAGGTAACAGAAAACCCTACTGTGGTAACAACTAAAATGTCCACGGATTACCATTTTACAATTCCATAGTAGTGTAACTAGCATCTACTAGTTATCACAGTAAGCTACTATAGCAACATAGTGAAACTTTATCTAATGTTGTGTACACGTGCAATGGACCATTGTGGTGTTTCCCTCTTTCTACTATAGTATTTAGGGATAGAAATACATGATAATTACCCAATTATGACTCATTATGCACACCACGTACCTTGATCACTAGATATTTAATTTAAAACATTAAAAGTGTTATAGATACTGAGTTATAATCCTTAAAGGTTGAGGACTTAAGAAGTTTGAGATAACAAAACAAGGATTTCAAGGAATTGAATAGGGAAACAGGTGGTGATTAATATCCATATTCTTTAATATTATTTCAGTTTTAAATATGAAACGTGGTTGGTTCTTCACTTTTATTGAATGTTTAGAAACATGTTAGGAATGTATGTAACTATTATCGATGATTGATTCTCCTTTACAATGTTCATAGCATGTTGTATGATTTATTAATGTCAAAAACTATTTAAAACATGCGTTATATGTACCATATGAGTAATAACATTGCTTGTGTGATTGTAAGCATCATGTAATACTGATTATGTTATGTTGTTTATTTGTATTTGGATATTGATACGATGAATATGCTAGTTGTCACTAAATATAGATTGTTAAGAGATTAAACCACATACGGGTGCAGTGATGCATATATTGTGGTAGTAGTCTAGTATCATTGTGGGTGTTCCCAACTAGAGGTCGATCTCATATTACTGTGGTAATAGTAAGAGGGGACTGATTGTCGAGTTACAACTTCACTCCTTGGACTGACAGCCAAGTTGATAATTCACTCAAGAGATAGGGTCATGAATAGGTAATCGGCCTTTGGGCGTTACTTCCGATATTTTGACCTAATGGGGGATACTAAGGAAAGTAATTTTGGTCTTAATATCAACCTAAATAACTAAAGTGTTTGAATTACCTAATGCTTGATAAGTGTGTCCATGTTTTGTACTTTGACTGTAATAATGTTTGAGATGTGTTGTGTATGATCCACTGGGCCCTTGAGCTCACCCCACTAATCTTTTTCAAGTAATCACTGAATGCACTTGTACTGACAAGTGGAGAGGATTTGTTTCATAGTAATGGAATGTCTCATTGATGAGGTTGTATAGGATTTAGAGATTTACTTATGTATTCTATAGTTGAAGGGCATGGGACCCACTTATATTTATTGTGTTAATTTATTTGTTGAAGTCAGCCATGGGGCAAGACATTTATTATTTTGCATGAACCTCGGCCACGGGGACCAATGATTTGTCATCATTGATGGTAAATCAATTATTTTCATTCAGTTTATCATCCCAGTATTGTTGTTTATTCATAGTACAATTTAGTCTATTGATGAGTTTGATATATTGTGGGATGTGATCCTAATACAACGAGGAGAGATTGATTTGAGAAATAGTAATATCCTAGTTCTTGAAAAATGGAAGCAGAATTGACCGCTTAGGAATGTGTTATCGTCTCAAGATGTGAGACGCATGCATCGGTTATGACAAATATGGAAGGTTCAAGGGCTAGTGTATTACATGATTATATCAGGATCATATCCCATACAATTATAAGAGTTATCAACAGATTAATTCATAACTTGAATAACCAACAATATTGGGATTAAATGAAAATAATTGACTTATGATCAATAATGATCAAACACTGGCCCCATGGCTGAGGTTCATACAAAATAACAAATGTCTTGGCCATATCCAACTCCAAGAAATAAATGGACATAATGAATGTAAAAAGACTCCCATGCCCTACAATTGGAGAATAGAAGAAATTTTTAGTCTTACACAACCTCATCAATGTGGCATCCATTAATACCAAATATCTCTTTTTCATTTGCCCATACAAGTGCCTTTAGTGATTTCCTGAAAAAGAATTAGTGGGTGAGCTCAAGAGCCCATTGGATCATTTGCAGTACATCTCCAGTATTATTAAAGTCAAAATGCAAAACGTGTAAACACTTATCAAGCATTAGGCAATTCAAATAGTTCCATTGTTTAGGTTGGTACTAAGACTGAAAGGTCCTTCCTTGACATCCTCCATTAGGTCAGAATATCGAAATAATGCCCACAGGCCAATTACCTATTCATGACCTTATCTCAAGAGTCAAGTCTCAACTTGACCATTAGTCCAGTGAGTGAAGTTTCAACTAGACTCTCAGTCCCATTTCATTACTGCCTTAGTAGCATCGAGACCTGCTTTGGGCTAGGAACACCCACAATGATACGATACCACTACTATAGTGTTAGCACCATCACGTTGGTATGTGGTTAAATCTCTTAATCATCTTTGTTTAAGTAACCACTAGTATATTTAACCATATCAATATCCAAATAGAAGTTAGCAACATATCTTAATCAGTAGTATGGCATGCCTAGGACCACACAAATCATGTTATTCTTCACGTTGTACGTATAACATATTTCTAAATAGTAGTTGGCATCCATGGATCATAGAACAAGCTATCAACATTACGAAACACAATCGATCATACTTGAGTGTCACACACATCCCTAGCATGCTTCTAGAGATATAGTAAAAATAAACAATCAATCATGTTTCATATTCAAAACTAAAATAATACTGAAGAATATGGGTATTCATCTCCACCTATTCTTTTGTTCGATTCCTTGTAATCCTTGCTTCTTTATCTCAAACGTCTTGGGTCCTCAACCTTAAAGGATCATAAATTAGTATTTGCAACACTTATAATGTTTCAAGTTCCATATCTAGTTATCATGGCACGTGGTGTGCATAATGGGTCATAATAAGGCAAATAATACGTATTTCCCATCCCTTAATACCACCCTATAAGATGTAAGCACCACAGTAATTTGTTTTCCTGTGTATACAACATCGAGCAAAGTTTCATTGTGTTACAAAGGTAGGCTATGCAGTAACTAATAGACATCAATTATACTACAATGGTAGTGTGTTATAATACCTCATAATATAAAAAAAAAATTATTAATGAAATAAAATTCATTGAGGAAAAAAAATATATAAAAAAAGTATTGGAGGCAAATGAAACCTTAGCATCAAGATGATCTAACTAATGATATAAGGTTAATGGAATTACCAAATATTAATTAATTATGCAATTATGAAATTAATTATCCAATAAGTAGAGTGAATTATATAATTATTCGTACCCTCTGAAAATAATAATATGAGATAAATATATAGAAATGAATGAATAAAAATTAATATAGAGAAACATAAATTATTAATTGTTGGCAATATTAATAAAATAGAAAATAAATACAATATTAAAGAAATAGAAAGGACGGAATATTAAAAAATTAATAAAGCACAAGGATTCGTGCAAAAATCAGTGTTTACATCAATTAGAAAGTGTATAATTAGCAATTTTCAGATAATAGCAACCTTAAAAAACAATTTTGGTAATTAGAAACTGCATCCAACGATCCAAAACCGATCTGTCCAATCCAACGAATGAAATTGAAGCCCAAAACAGCACTCAGGCACACCGAATCACTGAAATCCAACGGCCCAAAATCGATCAGCCTAATCTAACGGTTTAGATTCGCTTCATTGATCGCGAACGACACTATACTCGAGGTTAATTGTGCAGCCTGGATCGGTGTTCAGGATTTGATGCTTCACTCGAGGTCCATCCAACGGTGAAGATCAAAGTCATTTTGTTAATCGCGATCTAGTGTTGCGCTCCAGGTTTGTCAACGATCCACAGCGAATTCATTAATCTCGATCACGATTCAGTACTATGCTCGAGGTTGATCAACGGTCCACACTGGTTTTGTTGATCGCAAACGACCGTGCTGCAATCAAGGTTCATTTGACAGATGAGATCTGAGGCGCCCTAATCTGTGCTACAATCGAGGAAATCTGACAATCCACAACGAATCTATAAATCTTGATCGCGATCTGATGCTGCGATCAAGGATCATCAACAGTCCAACTCAAAGCTTCGATTAAACCGAGTTTAATAACTAAAAAATTCGAATAAATATCCAAAAATATTCTAAAAAAAATCCAAAAAAATGTTTCTAAATTCCAAAAAAATTATTCCAATGCACTTGCTATTTTCCTATGCTTAGGGAGCACAAAATTTTGAAGAATTGGCAAGTTTCCTACAAAGAGAACACCATAAACTTGTCATTCTATGCCACTTTAAACTCTATATAAACCCCCCATGCTTACCATTCTTCTCATCCCAAGAACCAAGAGTTGAGATTTCCTCTTGTTCTCTAAGCCCTCTTCTTGGCATCTCTTATCACCATTGTTTTCCCACTTGAGTGTAACAAGTTCTTGGTTTGGGGATTCATCTTGGGTGATTTTCTTAGTGCTTGTACATTAGGAATTCTTGCTTAAACTTTGGGAAGAAAACATCATAAGGTGGAAGTGATTTCTCTAACACCTCTTTTTCTTTTTCAAATTTCTAGCATTTCATGGTTTGTTTGGCTTTTGAAATCAAAATAATTTCAATTCAAGCATTCAAAAATATATTTTCAGTTTTAGATTTGATTCTTGTCCGAATTTATGCATGCATAATAATCATGCCATGTGTAGTATCATGCTTAGGCTTTATTTCAAAGTATGATGCATGATTTTGATTATTTCATGATTAAATTTTCAATTTGATGATATGCTGAATTTATTTATTTCAGTTTCATGTTCTGAAATTTATTTTATAATTCAAGAATATATGATTTAACAAAGATGATGGTGATAATAACCACATACCATCATAGCAAACGTGTGGGTTGCTATGGATGTTCTTTTCATATAATTAGTTCATATGGTTCTAAGACCAAAGTACTTAGTTGGTGGGTCAAGTCCCTTGAAGTCCAAAAGTCTATTGAAATTGGCTAAGAAAAGTTATATTTCACTCTAAGAAGATACTTTGTTAAGAACATGAAGGGCTTCAAAACCCTCTTGGTCGAAAATCTCAACTTTAAACAAATGGATGCTTGAAACGCTTAATGTATGCAAGTGTTTGAAATATGAATGTGTTATTGATTTGAATTTGAGAAATGGTTGTTTATAAAAGATCTACTTAGCTTTGTACTCACCCCTTCCTCTTTTTCTTTAGAAAAATAAACTATGAAGACCATTGGATTTTAGCAAGTTTCTTTTTAATATAAGGGAATGTTGCCCAATTTTGAATAAGTCTTCCGCTGAAATTTTATTTTATTTTAGAGGTTATGAATTTCTTTTGATCAACAATATAATAGTTTACATTATAAAGTTATGTACTTTCTTTTGTATGAATAAAGAAGTTGAATTTTTTCTTGATCTTTAATTGTTTTGATTTTATTGAATGACATTTGTATTCTTGAATCTATTCTAATACATGAGGTATTAAAAATTAGAAAGTCATGTATGTGTCACTTGTAAAGTGTAATACCCCGAAGATTTGTACAAAATTTGATGAATGAAATTAAATAAAGTAATTCGGCTTTGAGAAATTTATAACGTTTTTAGATATAAGGTTCAAAATAAGGACTCAACCTATTTTGATTCATATGAAAAAGACCAAATTGTGTGTACTCTAAAGTATGAAATTAATTAAATTAAATTAATTGGACAACCTTGCTATCCAAGAATTAATAATAATCACGGATATATGTGAATATGAAAGGCAAATATTAGATTAAGACAAGTATTTAAAAATATTTGTCATGGTGGTAATAATAATAATAATAATAATAATAATAATAATAATAATATTATTATTATTATTATTATTATTATTATTATTATATGATACAAGTATGAATAATATGTGGGTGCTAAAATAATATCATATTATAGAAATAAAAAAATAATTGAATGTATAAATATTAATATGTGTAAACTTATAACATTTTTATTTAATAAAAATGTTGTATATTTATCTAAAATAGGTACAATATTATATAAGTATCAATTTATAGTTACATAAATAATAAAAGGAATATAAAATGTATGTGAAAACAATGAAATGAAAAATATAGAGAAATAGGGATTATTAATTGAAAATATTAAACAAATAAAAAATAAACATAAAAATATCTAATAAATACAAAATTAAAGAATTAGAAAAGGGAAAATATTAGTAAGTCCATGAAATAGATTGATTTGTGCAATAAAACCATGCTTTCATCAATTAGAAAGTGTATAGTTGCTAAATTTCGAATAATAGCAACCTTAAAAAGTGATTTTGGTATTAGAAACTCCATCTAATGGTCCAAACCAATCTGCATAATCCAACGAATGAAATTGAAGCCCAAAACAGCGCTCAGGAGCATTGGATCAGTGTAATCCAACGACCCATAATCAATCCATCTGATCTAACGGTCCGATCGTGAAGGTACACCAATTGAAGAAAATCTAACAGATCACAAAACAGGCTCTGTTTCGTTGATTTCGAATTAAGTTTCGCATATGAAACTCGAGGTTGATCTGATGGCCCAGGCGAATTTTTGCGTACTACACTTGAGGATAATCTTCCCGATCCAACGGCCCACGATTCGTTCGCTCGATCCGACGACCCAGACGTGTTTCGTTAATCGCAAACGAGATCCGCATACTTTGCTCAAGGACGATCCGAGCGTCCAAATCAAAGTTGCATTACGGTGATGGCAAACGTGTGTTGTACTCAAGGACAATCTAACGAGATGAGATCGATTGATTGAGAACTATTGCTATACTCAAGGTTCATCCAAGCGCCCAGATTCAAAACTACATGAATGAAGCTCTGACCGCCGCGATCGAGGAAAATCCAACGTTACAAATTAAATGATCTAAAAATAAATAAAAAATGAAGCGAGAAAATCTGAAAAAAACTCGATAAAATTTGAAAAAAAATCCAAAAAAAATCGAAAAGAAGATGTTTCTAAATTCCAAAAATTATTCCAATGCACTTGCTATTTTCTATGCTTGGGGGGCACGAAATATTGAATAATTGGCAAGTTTCCTACAAGGAGAAAACCAAAAACTTACCATTCCACACTATTTTGAACTCTATATAAAGGACCCTAATGCTCACATTGTGTTCATCCCAAATCAAGAGCATACTAGTCCCTCTTGACTCTCTCTAGCCTTGTTTTTGGCAATCCCCTCAGTTCTTGAGTAATCTTGAACTGTTCTTAAATGCGCATGAGTGTTCTTGAGAGTTCTTGAGTGTTTGGAAGCCTTGAAGTAACAGAACTTTGCCGAATTTCAGAAGAGTGCAAAAGAAATTTATTTAAGGTGGAAGTGACTTCTAACTTCTACTTCTTTATTTTAATTTGAATAAGTCTTGCATATATGACGATGTTTTGAAGATGATTGATTGAATATATGTTTTAATATGCATTCTTTATTTATTTGATGTGCCATGAATATACATGTTATGCATTTTTAGAAATTAAGAATATTGATGCATGTCATACATGAATTGTGTCATGAATAAATATTTAATGATTCATGTTTGGTATATGTTGCATCAATGTTTTAATCTAATATTGTGTGTTCTATCACAAAAGAAAAGATTAAATAATGATTCAATCCACATACTAGTGCAATAATGGACTGCATAGTGTCATCGTGTGTGTTCCACCCCTCGATCCGGCTTGTCGATTTACCTTTGATGATTTTGAACTGGGTTTCCAAGAGTGATCCCACGTCATAGATATTGGGGTTTGAGTTTCCAAGAGTGATTCTCCCTCCCAATAATGTGGAACACAGAGATTAAACTCTTTCAGTCCGAATGTCAACCATAAACAGGAAATTGTTTGAATCGCCTAATGTACAAAAGTTTTTGATATGCTTGGTTTGTTTGAATTGAAATAATGATTTAGATGTTTAGAAAGATCCGCTGGGCTATGTGCTCACCCTTCCTTCTATTTTTCAAGTAATTGAATTACATGAAGACCATGAATTTTAGTTAATTTTTTTTAGTTTCTAATTTCTATGTAAGGGCATGTTGCCCAAGTTTTGAATCTTCTATTGTAATAGTTTTTGTTCAAGATCAAATTATGTACTCAATTTTATTTAATTAATTGAGTTTATGAATTTCATTCATTTCTAGTATTTTTGCCTTAATAAATTCTTAAATTTAAGTGATGTACTGTCAAATAAAGTTAAGGCATGAAATGAGTGAAATAAAAAGTGATGTAAGTTGTGTGCTTGTAAATGTAACACCGCCTCGACCTGCCATTTGGTTTAGTCTTCTGTCAAGGGAATGGTAGTCATGTCCAATGTTTAAAGATATGGGGGTTGAGGTGTTACAAAGGTGGTGTTAGTGCTTAGCTATTAGATATGTTGGGCTAGAATTAGAAAGTCAATCAGTGGTTGTTTGACAAGAATTAGAAACCCAAATTAGGGCTTCACATTAAATTAAAATTTTAGTGCCCTACCTTCTATTTTTGAAAAATGTTTTAGAAAGTGTTTTCAAAAAGGAAAAACATATTTTGAAATGTTTTGTTTGGATACAAAGATTATAAGTTAAGCTGATAGTGGGTAAGCCTTGTCCCGAGTAAAGCTAAACATTGAAAGGGAGGTGGGTTATCCCGCCTGAGAAAGTGCGGTTGCTAAGCAAACTTCGGTCTCACCGCCCGATCTAGAGGTTGTCCCATCAGCTTATACAAGTAGTTGGAGTTGAAGAACACTCTTATTTTCTATAAAAGAAAACTAGAAGGTGGAAAATTGGGGCAAGAAAGTGAATATAAGTCGGCAAAGACACCAAATATGGTATCTTAACTAGACAGAGGTTGTGAGTCAACCAGATTGAACCCTAGGTCTAGAGAAAGACCCTAGGTAGGAATGGGGTGTGGGTGGCACAATCGATCAAAAGCATAAATCTCTAGGGCATAGGCTAGAGGTGAGAACTTGTGTGAAAATAAAAACTTGTTTGATAAAGACACGATTTTAGGAAACTTCTGTATCTTTTGGTTTCTATGTAGTATGGGATGCATACGAATTCGGGGGTATGGAGGAAGCCTGGACTTGGAGAATGATGGACCATGTGTAGTGAATGATCGGTAGCTTTGGCAGAATGGGTTTCTCTATGCTCGCTGGTATGGGACGATGGAGTATAGTGGGCTCGGGAATTGTAGTTATCGAGCAATTTGCGAAATGGTTTGGGTGCGACTCTGTTTTGAGTGAAGGCCTAAGTGGAAGGGGTAGAGTGGTATGGTACTCTTGAACCTAAAAGCTTAGGTGGAAGCTTGGGACCTTGTTGTGCTAGCATGATTGTGTGATTGTGTGATATGCCTGTTGTAATGTTTATTTTCTTTAAGAAGAAATCCTGTACCCATGCATGAAAAGAACCTAGAAGAAAAACCTTTAGGCCACTAAACAAATTGAGAACCTAGAGACTTGAATCTAGAGTCATGATAGTATGAACGAAACGAAGACTTGAGGAAACGGACACAACATATGATGTAGGAAAGATGACCATTTCTCAAGTCTGAAAAAACATTTAGTATCCAAAGGATAAGAAAAGATGGGTGAGTACCCTAGATGAATGTCCTAATTGAAATTTCTATGATACCTTGTGGGATACTAAAGTGGTTTTGGCTTGTAGATAATGAAAGGAATCCAAAATAACACCAATACACCTGACCAAAGTAACCAAGGAACAAATGTGGCAGTAGCTTCCATCCTATCACCAGAGATAATAGCAGAAATCACTCGACAGGTGGTCGAGCTAGTGATGAGGACTCTACAATCACAGCCTAAGGTTTAGAATGAACTAAGAATGAGAATCAATGAGCTAGTCATTCCTCTAAGACTAACCATGCCCAAAGGAATGACAATTGAGATTAATTTAATGAAAAAGGATATCGACTTCAAACGATCGGTAAGGAATAAAAACAAGAAACCACAAAATGATCAAAAGATGGAAAAGGAAGGCAAGAAATAGAAACAAACTCACCAAATTAAAAAAGAACCAAAGAAGCAAGCTAAGAGACAAGGGTTGTACTATATGTGTAGACGAAGGGGTTATTTTGCCAGAAATTGTCCAACTACACCTGTTCAGGCTCCTCAAGCCTCAAGACAATAAGGGTTATGGTGAGAACCAAGCTAAAATGTTGGCTCAGGAAGATCAAGACCCTCACTATAAACCCTCATAGTCCAATGTTAGGACAAATGAACTAATTTTGAATATGGGTAGTAGTAGGGAGACCTTTAGTTTAAGATTGCTATATGTTAGCATCTATGAATTTTATGTTGAAATAAGGTTTTGTACCCATTATCTCTATTAATGAAAATTTTCCCTTAAGAACTCTTGTTGTTACATTTTGAATATCCAAAACTGGAAAGTATGGGAATAGAAAGTGTGAGTAGTAACCCTAAAACCTGTCGTATGGTAGGAAGTGACAAAGAAACTTTTAGGCTCAGATAGATTGAGAACTTAGGGCTAGGTATGACCCTAAATGAAAAACAAACCTATCTCTATAGCAAGTCTTGCCATCGGACTTGTTGCGTCAAATTAGGGATGAACAAAAGGCAAGAAAAATTACTCACAAGCTTAATAGAGGAAATTGAATAGGCCAGGTATATTGACTTCAAGTTAGATGCTGAGAATACCTTAAGACTCGAAAGGATCTGTATACCTTAGAATGGATAGAGTAAGCAGATCACCCAATAGTGAAGGATAAGTATTCCCTACCAAAGTGACCATTCAATCATTTGGAGAAGCCACCATTACTTAAGAACTGATCTAAGGTCAAAAAATCAACAGCTGAGAATCAGGGAGTCTATTATGTATGAAACGACCTATCAGGGAACATATAGGAATACAATGAACCAAACGGTTAGACATCGTCTTGATCAGGAGATGCAACTTATGAAACACAGTCTTCCTAAATTTAGTAAACGATTGCCAAATTCCTTAACCATGTAGCTTCGAAAACACCAAAGGCTGTCACCAAGATAGTTACAAAGACTCAAGACCCTTAGGCTTATCAAATTAGTCAAAACCAACCCATTTACCAGAAATACCTAACGAAATAACGCACAAATAAATGTATAAAAATTTTGACGACGAAATTCATTGAAGGGGAGTAGAATGTAATACCCCAAAGATTTGTACGAAATTCGATGAACAAAATTAAATAAAGTAATTTGGCTTTGAAAAATTTATAATGTTTTTAGACATAAATTGTGTGTACTCTAAAGTATGAAATTAATTAAATTAAGCTAATTGGACAACATTGCTATCCAAGAATTAATAATAATCATGGATATATGTGAATATGAAAGGCGAATATTAGATTAAGACAAGAATTTAAAAATATTTGTCATGGTGATAATAATAATAATAATAATAATAATAATAATATTATTATTATTATTATTATTATTATTATTATTATTATTATTATTATTATATGATATAAGTATGAATAATATGTGGGTGCTAAAATAATATCATATTATAGAAATAAATAAATAATTGAATGTATAAAGATTAAGATGTGTAAACTTATAACATTTTTATTTAATAAAAATGTTGTATATTTATCTAAAATAAGTATAATATTATATAACTATCAATTTATAATTACAAAAATAATAAAACGAATATAAAATGTATATGAAAATAATGAAATGAAAAATATAGAGAAATAGGGATTATTATTTGGAAATATTAAAGAAATAAAAAATAAAAATATCTAATAAATACAAAATTAAAGAATTAGAAAGGAAAAAATATTAGTAAGTCCATGAAATAGAATGATTTGTGCAATAAAACCAAGTTTTCATCAATTAAGAAGTGTATAGTTGCTAAATTTCGAATAATAGCAACCTTAGAAAGTGATTTTGGTATTAGAAACTGCATCTAACGGTCCAAAACCAATCTGCATAATCCAACAAATGAAATCGAAGCCCAAAACAATGCTCAGGAGCACCGGATCAGCGTAATCCAACGGCCCATAATCAATCCATCTCATCTGACGGTCTGATCGTGAAGGTACAACAATCAAGGAAAATCTAAAGGATCACAACATGGGCTCTGTTTCGTTGATTTCGAATTAAGATTCGCGTACGAAACTCGAGGTTGGTCTGACAACCCAGGCGAGTTTCTACGTACTGTACTCGAGGATAATCTTCCCGATCAAACGACCCACGATTAGTTCGCTCGATTTGACGGCCCAGATGTGTTTCATTAATCGCAAACAAGATCCACGTACTGTGCCCGAGGACAATCCGAGCGTCCAGATCAAAGTCGCGTTACGGTGATCGCCAATGTGTGTTGTACTCGAGGACAATCCGACGAGAACTGTTGTCGTACTCGAGTTTCATCTGAGTGCCCAGATTCAAAACCTCACGAACGAAGATCTGGTTGCTGCAATTGAGGAAAATTCAACGTTCCAGATTAAATGATCCAAAAATAAACAAAAATTTAACTAAGAAAATCCAAAAAAAAATTTTGATTAAATCCAAAAAAATATCCAAAAAAAGATGTTTCTAAATTCCAAAAATTATTCCAATGCACTTGCTATTTTCTATGCTTGGGGGCCATATATTGAATAATTAGCAAGTTTCCTACAAGGAGAACACCAAAAAATTACCATTCTACACTATTTTGAACTCTATATAAAGGACCCCTAATGTCCACATTGTGTTCATCCCAAATCAAGAGCATACTAATCTCTCTTGATTCTCTCTAGCCTTCTTCTTGGCAATCCCCTCAGTTCTTGAGTAATCTTGAACTGTTCTTGAGTGTTCATGAGTGTTCTTGAGTGTTTGGAAGCCTTGAAGTAACGGAACTCTGCCGGAATTCGGAAGAGTGCAAAAGAAATTTATTTAAGGTGGAAATGACTTTAACTTCTACTTCTTTATTTTAATTTCAATAAGTCTTGCATGTGTGACGATGTTTTAAAGATGATTGATTGAATATATATTTTAATATGCATGCTTTATTTATTTCATGTGCCATGAATATACATGTTATGCATGTTTAGAAATTAAGAATATTTATGCATGCATACATGAATTGTGCCATGAATAAATATTTAATGATTCATGTTTTGTATATATTGCATCAATGGTTTAATCCGATATTGTGTGTTTTATCACTAAGAAAAGATTAAATAATGATTCAATCCATGTACCGGTGCAATGATGGACTGCATAGTGTCATCGTGTGTGTTCCACCCCCCGACCCGACTTGCCAGTTTACCATTGATGATTTTGAATTGGGTTTTCAAGAGTGATTCTCTCTCCCAATGATGTGGAACACAAAGATTAAACTCTTTCGGTCCGAATGTCAACAATAAACAAGAAATTGTTTGAATCGCCTATTGTACAAAAGTTTTTGATATGCTTGGTTTGTTTGAATTGAAATAATGATTTCGATGTTTAAAAAGATCCACTAGGCTATGTGCTCACCCTTCCTTCTATTTTTCAAGTAATTGAGTTACATGAAGACCATGAATTTTAGTTAGTTTTTTTTAGTTTCTGATTTTTATGTAAGGGCATGTTGCCCAAGGTTTGAATCTTCTATTATAATAGTTTTTCTTCAAGATCAAATTATGTACTCAATTTTATTTAATTACTTGACTTTATAAATTTCATTCATTTCTAGTAATTTTGCTTTATTAAATTCTTAAATTTAAGTCATGTACTATCAAATAAAGTTAAGGCATGAAATGAGTGAAATAGAAAGTGATGCAAGTTGTGTACTTGTAAATGTAATACCAGCCCGACCCGTCATTTGGTTTAGTCTACTATCAAGAGAATGGTAGTCATGTCCAATGCTTAAAGATATGCGAGTTGGGGTGTTACATAAAGTAAACCCAACTTGCCAAATTGTTAAGTCCACTGTCAAATAATGGTGGTTATGTCCAACACTCAAAGAATGTTGGGGTTGGAGAGTTACATGTGTTGCGGTAGTGTGGGTACTTCAATTATTATTGTCGTAGGGTTTTATATTACTCCAGTAGCTAGAGGGTGGTTTTATTAGCACAGTGTGTTACCACGATTAGCTACTGTGGTAACCAAAGGAGAGTTTCATGTGTGTAGTGCACTATCGCAATCGGATAGCACATTAGTCACGTGATTCCAAGAAAAATGCACTTTCTTGCATGGTCTTTTGTTTTTTCATCTCTTCTTGTGCATTGGACTTCAAGACACTAACATTAGGCTTCAATTACACATCATAGTGAATGAGAAGAGATTATACCTTTCTCCTATTTGCCGCTGCTCTTGTTCGTCTCACCAGAACACCTTAAACATGTCTAATGCTTTGTTATAGCGAAAGAGATGCTTACAACCTCAAAAATGCTAAATTAGTGATAAACCACATAGATTTCATGTGGACCAAAGCCTTACCTTTGTATCGTTGTCCAGAATGGTGCACAATCCAAGCTCTTCACAGTCAATGCAATTCCTCCCTTATCCAAGCTTGTGAGATAGTCAAGAGAGGATGAAATGGTGTAGATTCGACTTAGGATGCGTATGAGAGAAGGAAAAAGTCGATTAGCCGTGGCTGGTTTTGGTTTGTGGGAGGAGGCACGCGACTGCAGTGAAGAACAATGCAAATTCGAGTTTTTGCACAACATACATACTTATATTCTCCTACGTTATTGCAATAGCGAAATCTTTATCGCGATAACCAGAACCATAAAATTTATGGGTGTTGCTTGCTCTACCGCTGTAACTAGATCTTACCTACTCTAGTTTTTGTTTGCATTACTGTGGTAGTCATTTTCATTACCATGGTATCTAGAATAGTGCCATTTTGTTGGTCTAGAAACCATTATCATGGTAGTAAGTGTCATAGCCACGATGATGGTTACCACACAATAATCTATATTTTGTTCTGGTTCATCGATTCTTTTGTACATTGACTTATCTTACGCACCATGATTCAAAGGATTTTCCATAAGTTTATTGTACTTGAATTATTTTTATCAAAATTTATTTTTACCAAAATTTATAGTTATCAAATTTTGTAAAAATCTTGATGTATTACAACAATAATTTGAGTATAATAAACTTTGGTGAAATCCTTTGAATCATGATGCAGAAGATGTATAAGTCAATGTATGAAAGAATCGACAAACCAGAACGAAACCCTATTGCAGTAATGACTCAACCATCCACAGACTATCATGACACACTACTGTGGTAGTGCAATCGATGTTCACGGGTTACCATGGTAACACGATGAGACTTCACCCGATGTTGTATACACATGATAACGAACTATTGTGGTGCTTACTTCTTATATGGTGGTATTTAGGGATAGGAAATACATACCAGTTTCTTGATTATGACCCATTATGCACACCCCATGCCATGATCACTAGATATTGAATTTAGAGCATTAAAAGTGCAAAAAATACTAATTTATGATCCTTAAAGGTTAAGGACTTGAGAAGTTTTGGATAACAAAACAAGGATTACAAGAAATTGAAAAAAGAAATAGGTTCAAAGAAATAGGTGCAGATGAATACCCAAATTCTTCATTATTATTTTAATTTTAAATATGAAACATGATTAATTGTTTATTTTTACTAAATGTCTAGAAGCATGTTAGGGATGTATGTGACACTCATGGATGACTGATTGTCTTTTATAATGTTGATAGCATGTTATATGATTTATGAATCTCAAATACTATTTGGAAATATGCTATATGTACCATATGAATAATAATGTGATTTGTGTGGTCGTGAGCATGACATACTACTGATTAAGAAAAGTTGCGTATTTATATCTGGATATTGATACTATTGAGTATGCTAGTGGTCACTTAAACAAAGATGATTAAGATATTTAACCATGTACTAATGCAATGGTGTTGACACTGTGGCAGTGGTCTAATATAATTGTAGGTGTTCTAATCCCAAGGCAAGTCTAAATGTTGTTGTGGCAGTAGTGAAATGGGATCAAGAGTAGAGTTGAGACTTCACTCCTAAGATATGGTCATGAATAGTAACCGGTCTGTAGGTTTTACTTTCGATATTTTGACCCAATGGGGGATATGGAGAAAGGTCCTTTCAGTCTTAGCGCCAACCTAAACAATTGAACTGTTTGAATCACTTAATGCTTGATAAGTGTTTGCAAGTTTGTGTTTTGACTTTAATAATGGTTAAGACATGCAATGTATGATCTGCTAGACTCTTGAGCTCACTCCACTAAGTTTTTGTTTTAGTGAATCACTGAAGGCACTTGTACTGACAATTGAAGAAGAGACATTTGGTAGTAAATGGATGCCTCACTTATGAGGTTGTGTAAGATTAAAATTTCTTCTATTTTCTAGTTGTAGGGCATAGGACCCACTTTACATTCATTGTGTTCATTTATTTGTTGGAGTTGGTCATGGGACTAAACATTTGTTATTTTGTATGAATCTCGGACATGGGGCCAGTGTTTGATCACTATTGATGGTAAGTTGATTCTTTTCATTTAATCCCAATATTGTTGGTTATTGATCTTATGAATTAGTCTATTGATAACTTTGATAATGGTATGGGATATGATCCTGATACAACCAGGAGTGTAACACCCCAGAGTTTTTAAACGCACACAACTCGAAAATGAATTTTAAAAATTATGAAATAAATGTAAAAATGTGTGAAAACATGTTTTAAATGACTATTATATGATATAGTATGGAAATA
>JAJIYU010008334.1:0-18145 GCA_030144865.1 Tinospora cordifolia | reverse complement strand
TTTCTCTCAAGAAATTTCATTTTCCTCCTAATTTCACATATTTTCCCATTTTTCTCACTTCTCCAATAAATAATATAAATTTGAGAAAAATTGATGTAAATCGTTGTATTTTCATTAAAAATTCTAGAAAAATGCATATATCGTATTTGAAAATTTGTACACCAAAACATGGGTCGTCACACGTAGAGTAGTTTTAAGACTTTAGTTTCCGACTTTCACCATTTGGGTAGGAAAGTACACAAGATAAGGAATAAAATAAGGGATTTTAAATTAGGAATGGACCTTGAATGGGTAAGGAATAACCCATTTGAAGTTTGCTCCAATACAATTTTTTGCAAGTTTCTAGTTGCAACAGTGTCAAATATCCCTTTTCGTGGCTGTCTAGTCTCAAACGGATGTGGGATTTGCCCAACAGCCTATACAATGTTGTAGAGAGGATTGCGAGCTTTCCAACGAGCCTAAGATCACAGAAAACAGATGTTGGAGGAGGGAGAAACGGATGGTTGAAGATGGGTTGCAGAAGTTGGAAATGGAATTTGCTCAAGAGTTATAAGTTTTTGTTGCATGTTGAGGTATTCTTGCATGGAAAAAGGGAGTGTCACGTGGCCATCCACGTGGCTCATGAGCTGCCATGCAAGGTGCCTTGTTGTCTCCATGTATTGACTTGCTAAGGAGAGTGATTGGATTGACAAAACCATAGATTTTGCTAGTTTTTTGCAGAAAAAACCTAGAAAATTTGCTAATAATTCGAGCAAAAATTGAAGGAGAAGAAGAAGATGGGCGCGTGGGCTGGCCCACGCCCTAGTCCAAAAGTCGCGTGGGCCAACGGCATGGGCTGGGCTCGCACCGGGAGCCCGAGCCACACGGGCCCGTGAGGCTCACGCATTTGGTTCAGCCGTTATGCCAATCCGACTCAATTTTGTAATTTAATTTAATTTATTTTTTGTTTATATATATATATATATATATATATATATATATATATGTGTGTGTGTGTGTGTGTGTGTGTATTTAATCCATTTTTTCTTTTATTTTTATTATAATCATATGTTTCATCCACTTAGTTCTTTACTAATTTTCATCAAAATCTTCACTATTTCTCAATTTCCATCATTTATACATTTATTTTCTAAAAATTAAATATTCTACCCAAAATTTACATTTTTCTTCCAAAAATTTCATTAATTATACCAAAAATTCAATAATTTTCCAAAAAAAAATCATATTTCCTCCCAAAAATTATATCTCCACTATAATCAATGTAATCTCTTCTCAAAATTGTATTCCTCAATTATTCGAATTTCCTTCAATAAATGATTAAAAATTAGAGAAAATTAAAAAAAATTCATGTATTTTCATTGGAATTTCTGAAAAATACATGAAGACACATCCCATTAATTTGTATGAGAAAAATATGAGTCATCACAGCCTCCCCTCCTTATAAGAAATTTTGCCCTTGAAATTTACAAATGTTGTAGAAAATATAAGATAAGGAACAACACTTATCAACTCAAGGTAGCGTTGGACCATGAAATCTTCACTCTCGCATGTATCCTGATTAACAGCATGGAACTGCCAGCGCACTTGTACAATGGTATCTCCTTATAGCTTAACTTCTTCACAGAGATGATGGCCACACACATCTCATCTTATGTGCAGTCCTCTCACAGTTCAATATGCCTCCAATTGATAATATGCGAGGGATCGGGGCAATATTTTCTCAATATAAAAACATGAAATACACTGTGCACCCCTTATAGTTGTGGGGTTAATGCTAGCTAATAAGTGATAAGGCCAATCCTCTCAAGGATCTCAGAAGGCCCAATATCTCTCGGTGCAAGCTACCTTAAGATCCCAAAGTATGTTTGCCTCTTGCGAGGCGAAATGCAGAGGAGGGCATAGTCACCAACATCAAACTCAAGGATCCTTATTCGGTTATCTGCTAACTCTTCTATCGGTCCTGAGCTGCCTTCATATTCTGTCGAATCCTCTGTATCCTTTCATTCTTCTCCTGTAAGAAAGCGAAGCCCAAGACTGCTTTGTCACCAGTCTCGGCACAATAGGCAAGTGATCTACATGGTTGATCATATAACGCTTCAAATGGCGCCATCCCGATGTTCAACTGGTAGGTGTTATTATAAGAAAACTTGCACATGGCTAAGTGATCCTCCCAGCTAATACCAAAGTCCAAAATACAAGATCGCAAGATATCCTCAAGAATCTGAATCACATGTTCAGACTGACCATCAGTCTACGGATGGAATGTTGTACTAAGGTTCACCTTCTTCTCCAATTGAGCTTGTAATGCCTGCCAAAAGCGGGAAGGTTCACCTTCTGTCTGATACTATGGATAAGGGAACCCCATGGAGCTTCATAATCTTTCTAATATAAGGTCGGCTCAATCGTTCCATGGAATCCTTACTATGCATCGGAAGAAAGTGGGCCGATTTCGTTGAACGATCCACAACTACCCAGACAACATCATGCCTCCGTTGTGTATGGGGTAGTCTTGTAACGAAGTCCATAGTGATGTGTTTCCACTTCCACTCCGGTATCGATAAGGGCTGTAAAGATCCATCGGATCTCTGGTGCTTAGCCTTAGCTTGCTGGCACGTATCACATCATTGAATGAAGGTTGTTATATCTTGTTTCATCCCGAGCCACCAATATGTGTGTTTAGCGTCTTAGTACATCTTATTGGTACTCAGATGGGCAACATATCTTGAGCAGTGTAGCTCCTCGAGCACACTGCGCCTTAGACTAGCATCATTTGGTATCTACAACTGTCTCCTGAACTTCAACGCACCCTGTAAATCAAGTGACCACTCTCCACGAGAAGTGTCATCTGCCCAAGCCCTGAACATGTCGTAGTCCACATCACGAGGCTGTCCCTCCATGATCTCCTGAACCTGAACTGGTTGGGTTGTTATCTGTGCACTGACTATGGCCTTAGAAGATGACTCATGGATACTCAAATCGTGGCAAAATCAATCATCATCCACTCATGAGATATGTGTCTAGCCATGCACGTAATCTCGACCCGTCTTTGACTTAAACCATTAGCCACTACATTAGCCTTCCTCGGGTGGTACTCAATAGTCAAGTCATAATCCTTCAACAGCTCCATTCATTGATTCTGCCTTATGTTCAAATCCTTCTGTGAGAACAAATATCTGAGACTCTTATGATCTGAATAGAGTGTGAAACGCTTACCATAAAGATAATGTTGCCATATCTTAAGTGTGAATACTATCGCTGCTAGCTCTAAGTCATGTACAGGCTAGTTCCTCCCATGATCCTTCAACTGTAGGGAAGCAAAAGCAACGACCTTGTCATCTTACATCAATATACAGCCCAAGCCTATCTGTGATGTATTAGTGTATATAGTCAGCTCTCGGCCAAGCTCTGGCAACACTAGTACTAGAGCTGATATCAATCTTCGCATAAGCTCAAGAAAGGCGTCTTTGCATTCGTCGGTCCACACAAATGGAACATCCTTTTTGGTTAGCTTCGTCATCAGAGCTGCAGTCCTCGAGAAGTTTTGGACGAAACGACGATAATAGCCTCCTAAACCCAAGAAGCTGCAGATCTCAGTCACTGTGATAGGTCTCGGCCAGCTGATAATCACCTCAACCTTAGTTGGGTTGATAGAAATACCCTCAACTCTAACCATGTGACCCAAAAATCGAACCTCTGATAACCAAAACTCACACTTGCTGAACTTAGCCTATAACTTATGCTCCCTTAAGGTTTGCAGTGCGATCCTCAAGTGCTCGACATGCTCCTCACGAGACCTTGAATAGATCAAGATATCATCGATCAAAATAATCACAAAGACATCGAGGTATAGTCGAAACACCCTCTTCATAAGGTCCATAAACATAGCTGGGGCATTTGTTATGTCGAACGACATGACTAAGAACTCATAGTGCCCATATCTAGTGCCGAATGTAGTCTTTGACACATCTTATTCCCTAACTCTCAGCTGATGGTACCCAGATCTTACATCAATCTTTGAAAACATCTTAGCACCTCTAAGCTAATCAAATAAGTCGTCGATACATGGAAGGGGGTACTTATTCTTGATTGTCACCTTGTTTAACTGCCGATAGTCGATGCACAAACGGAGGCTCCCATCCTTCTTCTTCACAAACAATACCAGAACACCCCAAGGTGACATACTAGGAGAGATGAAGCCCTTACTCAACAACTCTTCCAGCTGGATCTTCGACTCTTGTAACTCTTTTGGTGTCATGCGATAAAGAGGGATTGATACAAGTCGTGTCCCTAGAACAACCTCGATGATAAATTTGATCTCGCGCTTAGGGGGAAAGCTGAGTAAATCCTCAGGAAACATATCAGGGAAATCTCTGACAATAAGAATCTCATCAATGCTCGACCGTGAAGGTGCCTCATCTATGGTTGTCAAACCGGCAGAGTATCAATCTTGTGTTACATCACCAATCTACCATGAGTACTTTGTCTATCTGAAGCTCTCCTCTAAAAGATGATAGTGGGCTGGCCTGGAATCTGAAACACAACCCTCTTGGAAAAGTAGTCCACATGTGCATGGTACGTAGCCAGCCAATCCATATCGAGTATGGCATCAAACTCGAGAAACTCTAACACTTGAAGGTTTACCACAGTCTTAAAATTTTCCATCCTAAGTACACACCGCTCACATATCACGTTGGGGTAGATGCATTCCCCAATGGCAGTGCTCAACATCAACCAAGTGGAAAACCGAACTGGTCTAAGCCCTAATCTATCTATGGCACATCCAGAAATAAAGGACAAAGTAGAATCAACATCAATCAATACATATACAGATGAATCACAAAGTGAAATAATACCTTCCACTAAGGTCCTCGTCGAATCAGGGTCAGGCTGGGTGACAGCCTATGCTCTGTCTCTAATAATTGGAGCGAAAAAACTAGGACCCCCTGTAAGAGTCGGATATTCAGCCCTCTTGTGTCCAGCCTGTCCGCACTGATAGCATGTGAAGGGTGGTCTCTGTCCTCCCTGATAACTCTGGCTCTGTTCACGACCTCGACTACGACCTCTGCCTCGGGCCCCAGAAAATGTGTTCTGTTGCTCTACCGGTGGTTGTGCCTGCACAGGAGTGGCTGCAAGTGCTACCGCCTTTGTGGTAGTCTGGGTGGGAGTGCTGCTCGACTGTCCCTCATAGAACTTTCTCTTCTTCTACCTCTAATAATGACCATAGCCTCAACAACCTCTAGGCCCACCTTTGTATGATGGTTGAGTTTGTGATACGACCTGCTGCCGCGGCTGTGGCTGAGGATTATTGCCAGATACTACAAAAATCTCAGGGCGCTCATCTAATCCATCCATCTCATGCCATAGGGCCTCCCTCTGGATCTCCTATAAAGTACAGGCCCGGGATGTGAAAGTCGTTTGTCTAACAATAACCCTCAACCCTCATCGGTAGAATCCAGGCCTCTCTCTCTGATCAACTATCAACCCAAGTGTGTAAGCCTGCAACTATAGGAATTGATGTGTATACTATCTCACTATCATGCTCTCATGGCGCAGACTTACAAACTTGACCTTCTTACGTTCCCGCTCAGTCTCAGGAACGTAAGCCTCAAGAAATAGCTCTCCAAACCTGGCCCAAAAGGTGAGCGGACCCTCTATGCTCCTCGTGGATCGCCACCATCTGGTAGCCTCACTCTCTAACATATGGGATGAAAATAGAACCTGATCTACCTTAGACAATTACAAAGTCTCAGCATTCTTCTCCATGTTTAGTAGTCAATCCTCTACTGCCTCTAAGTTGATACCACCAGTAAACCTCTTAGGGCGTAAGTCCATGAAACTCTTGAGGAGCCAGGCATGGGCTCTTTCAACTCTATCTTTGTCTGGGGTAGGAGTGGCAAGAACCACTACTGCCTCAACTTGTGGTTCAACAACCGGTGGTACAAGTGGAGCAAGCTGCACTACTGGCTCAACCCTCTATCTATCAGCCTCCAACCTATCAAATCTCTCCATTAGTAAGGCTGTTTGGGCCCGATCAGCCTCATTAGTAGCCCTAATCACAGCTTCGAGCCTCTATATGGGGTCCAACTCAGGCTGAATTGGAGGTGGTGGTGGTGGTGTTGGCTCCTTAGGCTCGAGTGATGATCTACACTGCCTAGGCAGTGCTCTACCCTGCATATGTGGCATCTCTATGTGCATTTTGAATTAATTTACTGGTTATTCATCTATTTAAAATAGATTCAACTCTAAAAGTTTAATAGTATTGTACATTATGTTCAAAATACATTTTATGATTGTTAGTTTCTCTCCTTTCTTTGATGGTTTGTTTACTTTTGCAATCATTCTGATATCGCCTAGGTTCTTCATTTTATAGATTTTTCCAATTCTTTCAAACCTAGGCTCCGATACCAAACCTGTTGGGACCCCTTTCCTAGGCCAAAGGGCGGCCCGACTGACATAATGGCCTGACGAACTCACTCACCATGTCAAGTTTGCCCAACCACTATTAAGCCTCTCCAACCCCAACAACAAGTGATATCAGAATAATTATAAGACTCAAGAGCGAAAGTAAGCGAACTTTTTGAAGAGTAATCATTGTATTACATATTTGTCTTGTCCAAAATACGCAACTGACCATACATACATACACAAAGAATGACCAACCTCAAACAAAAAGGACCAGGAAAGGAAAAATGACTTGTCAGGGAATTAGGCAATCACCACGCCTTTCCCTTTATTAGCTATTGAAGCACCTAAAATATTAGTAGAGTGGTGAGCCTAAAAATCAACGTGGTTCAGTGATTAGTAAGACAAGAGTGTTACTCATAACCAACATTCCCAAAACAGTGTATGTACGCATGAATAGTAAAATGATGCAGTGTGAATGCGTGACATAGTATAAAAGTAATTATAAATAGTGCAACAGTTATAGAAAACATCTCAAATACATGTTAGCAAAAACTGTATCTAGGCTAGGGTTAAATTAACAAACCCAACTTATGGTCATCGCTCGAATATGTCCTAAATCAAGTGTATCAGCCATCAAGCGGGTCATGAACTAGACGTACTCATCAAATACCCTAATCTCGACATTCGGTCCTCAAGTGTCATGACTCTAGTGGGTTCTGAGGCTAGGTGCACTGATCATATGCCCTAACCTCGACTCTCGACCCTCAAGTCTAAATTCTAATCACATCGTATACCCTGAACCTGACACGGGACCCTCGAACCTATAGTCTCATTATCCATGTACATCTATATGTTTCAAATCAATCAGATGTATCTCAATCTCATGAAACCATTTAAACCATGTCATTTAACACAAGTTTTTATGCAAGGAACACAAATTATAGAAAACACCTAAATCAAACTACTTACGCCAGGTCTGGTGCACCGATGTCCCATCGACAACCGACCCAATTCCACAATGCTCATTTAAATTTGCATTATGTAAACTTAATTTAAGTTCTCTTTAGGATGTGTCTTAATCCCTTATTCCACTCTCCTTAATCGGTCTGATCGACCCAAATTCGATTTGGTCGAATTCGGTCACTCGATTAACTTGGTCAAAATTTGTCAACATAATCAATTTTGGTCATCTTTGGTCAATTTGGATCAAATTAGGTCAAAATTGGGCCATTTAGGCCAAAATCACCAAGTTCTACCACTTAGCCCAAATTCAAGCTTTTTTGTTCTCCTTGCGCAGTGAATTTGTCAATTTTTTTGCGATCAATTCGTATGTCAGATTTTCTCGAAATTTTTTTAGATTTCATCTACATTTCCTAAACATTTACCATAATTTTAGATTTTGATTTTGGACACCGTTTTCTATGCTTTTAAATGTAGTAACAGGGACTGTGAAATCTTGTATCTTATGTGACAAGCAGTCAATTGGTGTATCAGTTGACCCCCTTACCCAATTAGGTTTGGAGCGAAATTTGGTACACATAATCTTGACATGTCCAATGACCACTTCACCAAATTTCAGCTCAAAATACCCCTTTTTGGTCAGTTAACTAGTTTCCTACTTCTCTGTTATGTAACAGATTGTTCAAACGTTTAATTTTTCTATGATTTTCAAGGGCCTAAACATCTCTACTACGTCATTGATTTGAGGCACTCTCTCATATCTGTTTTAAGCCTCAGATTCCAGAAAATTAATAGTCCAAGTATTCTTCTAAATTAGTAAGCAAAATAGGGCAAAGATCACTTTTCAAATACACCACGCACCTAGCACATATCAAAACTTCAAAATATTTTCTAAGTACCGAAAACCTATATGTAACTAGGCATCTTGGAATGGACATAAAACTATGCATACAGAGGCTTAGGGGCTAGGGTTTATACCTTCTTGTAGCATTTGGTGAGAGGTTTAAAATGCATCAAATCTCAGTCCAAACGGATGTCACTAGCCACTTCAAATGATGCTTCAAAATTGGTTCCACGAACTATCTTCTGCTAGTACTGTTGTAACAGTTGATCAACAGTCAACTTTAGTGCCTTGCAGAATAGGTTTAAGACTTTATTTTTCGATTTTCACCACTTGGATATGAAAGTATACAAGATAAGGAATTAAACATGGGGTTTAACCTCAGGAATGGACCTTGAATGGGTCGGGAATCACCCCTTTGAAGTTTGCTCCAACACAGTTTTCTACAGGTTTCCAATCACAACAGTGTCAAATAGCCCTTTTTGTGGTCGTTTCAATCTCAAATGGATGTGAGATTCGACTAACAACCTATGAAATGTTGTAAAGGGATTGAGAGCTTCCCAATGAGCCTAAGATCATAGAAAACGGATGTGGGAGCAGGGAGAAATGAATGTTTGAAGATGGGTTGCAAAAGCTGGAACTGGAATTTGCTCAAGAAGTGAAGTTTTTGTTGCATGTTGAGGTGTTCTTGCATGGCAAAAGGGAGTGCCACGTGGCTCATGATCATAGAAAACGGATGTAAGGTGCCTTGTTGTCTTCATTTATTGTTTTGCTCAGGATGGTGATTGGATTGGTAAAACCATGCTTCAAAACCATGGATTTAGCTAATTTTTTGCTGAAAAACCTAAAATATTTGGGAAAAAATCGAAAGGGAAGAAGAAGATGGGTGCGTGGGCTAGGCTCATGCCGAGAACCTGAGCTACACCAGCCTGTGAGGCTCACGTGTTGGGTTCGGTCCGTGCACTAATCCAACCCAGTTTTGTATTTTTTTTTTTTTATTTCATTTCTCTTTCCCTTTTGTATGTGTATGTGTGTATGTATGTATTTAAGCCATTTTTTCCTTTATTTTTATTATAATCATATGTTTCATCCTCTTAGTTGTACACCAATTTTCACCAAAATCTTCACTATTTCTCATTTTTCATCATTTATACATTTATTTTCTAAAAAGTGAATATTCTACCCAAAATTTGTATTTTTCTCCCAAAGATTTCATTAATTACACCAAAAATTCAACAATTTCCCAGAAAAATCATATTTCCTCTCAAAAATTATATCTCCACTATAATCAACGTAATCTCTTCTCAAAATTGTATTCCTCAATTATTCAAATTTTTCTTTAATAAATGGTTAAAAATTAGAGAAATTTGAAAAAATTCATGTATTTTCATTAAAATTTTCGAAAAATACATGAAGATGTATACATCGATCCCATTAACTTGTATGTGAAAAGTATGGGTCATCCACATACTGGCCACTCGAGCAGGTTATAAGCTAGGTGTATTCCTCGAATATCCTAACCCCACGCTTGGTCTTTGAGTGTCGTACTAGAGCGGGTCTGAAGCTAGGTGCACTAATCATATGCCCTAACCCAACGCTCAAACCTCGAGACTATGGTCTCATTACCCTTGTATGTATATACATTTCAAAATTAATCCGATGTATCTCAATCTCATAAAACCATTTAAACCATATCATTTTACATAAGTTTTATGCAAGGAACACAAGTTACGGAAGACACCTAAATCAAACTACTCATCTCAGGTCCCACGCATCAGTGTCCCATCAACACTCAGCCCAGTCCTATAGTATACACTCAAATCTGCGTTGTTTAAACTCAATTTTAGTTCTTTTTAGAATGTAGCTTAATCCTTTGTTCTATTGTTCCTAATCGATCTCGATCAACCCAAATTTGATTCGATCAAATTCGGTTAATTGGTCAAACTTGGTCAACTGGTCAAACTCTGTCAAAATTGGTCAACATGATCAATTTTGGTCACCTTTAGTCAATTTGGGTCGAAATTGGGCCAATTAAGCCAAAATCCCCAAATTCCAACACTTAGCCCAAATTCAAGCTTTTTGCTCTCTTTGTGCAGTAAATTTGTCGATTTTTCTGTGATCAATATGTATGTAGAATTTGCATAAAACTTTTCAGATTTGATATACACCTTATTGATATTCACCAAAATTTTAGATTCTAATTTTTGGACATCATTTGCTATGGTTTCTAAGTGTGGTAACAAGGGCTGTAAAATCTCATTTCCTATGTGACAAGCACTCAGTTGATGCATCAGTTGACCCCCTTGCTAAATTCAAATTGAAATGAAATTTGACAACATATTCTTGACATATCCAGTGACCACAACACCAAATTTTAGCTCAAAATACCTATTTTTGGTCAGTCAATTGGTCTCCTACATTCTCAACTATGTAACAAATTCTACAATGTTCAAGTTTCCCATGGGTTTCAAGTGCCTAACTATCTCTATTACCCCATGATTTGAGACACAATCTCATATTTTTTGTAGAGCTTAGATCATAGAACATTTACATTTCAAACATCATTCAAATCAGTAAGCAAATAGAGCCATGATCACTCTCAAATACACCCTACCACTCAGCACATATCAACAATCTAAAAATATTTTCTAATTATCAAATCTTTACATGTAACTAGGCATCTTGGCATAGACACAAAACTATGAATACAGAGGCTTAACAGTTGGGGTTTATACCTTTTTGTAGCTTCAGATGTGAGGTTTAAAATGCCTCAAATCGCAGCCCTGATGAATGTCCTTAGCTACTTCAAACACTACCTTAAAAATGCTTCCAAAGGTTGTCTTCTATTGGAACTTTTGTAACAATTGATCAACAATCAACTTTAGTGCTTTGTAAAACAAGTTTAAGATTTTAGTTTTTGATTTCCATCACTTAGAGATTAAAGTACACTTAACAAGGAGCAAAATGTGGGGTTTTACCTCAAAAATGGACCTTAAATGGGTTAGGAATCAACCCCTTGAAGATTGCTTCAACACATCATCCCAAGAATTCCAACATGCAATAATGTCCAACAATACCCTTTTGAGGTTGTTTCAGTCTCTAATGGATAAGGGATTAGACCAGTGGCTTGTGAAAAATTGTAGAGGGCAGTGAGAGCTTTTCAAAGAGTCTACGATCAAAGAAAATAGATTCAAAAGGAGGGAGATATGCAATATTGAAGATGGTTTGCAGAAACAAAATGCGAGTTCTGCTCATGAGCTGTGTTTTGTTACTTGTTTGAGGTGTCCTTGCATGACAAAAAGAAATGCCACATGGCCATCCACGTGGCTCATGAGTTACCATGCAAAGTACATTGTTGTCCCTATCTATTGGCTTAGTTAGGAGGCTGAATAAATGGGCAAAACTGTGGCTCAAAACCATGGATGGACATGGTTTTCTCGCTAAAAAATTCTAGAAAAAATCGAAGAAGAAAGAAGCTGGAGCACATAGGCCGGCCCAATGCCGAAAACTGACTAGCGCGAGCCTTTGGCCGACACTGGTGGCCTGAATCGCATGGGCCCGTGAGCCTATGTGCCGAATCCGAATTTTTTTTATTTATCTTTCTCTTTGTGTGTGTGTATATATATATATATATAATTCATTTTTTTCCTTTATTTTTATTATAATTATTTGATTTATTGCCCCTCAATTTCTTCAAAATCTCCATTTATACCCCAATTTTCATCATTTATAAATTTATTTGACCAAAAATTGAATATTTTACCCAAAATTAGTATTTTTCTCTCAAAAATTCAATAATTGCCCCAAAAATTTGATAATAATTTAAAAAAATCATTTTTTCCAAAAATTATATTTCCACTATAATTAATGTATTCTCTTCTCTAAATTGTATTCCTCAATTATTCTTATTTTCTTCAATAAATGATTAAAAAATTAAAAAAAATTAAGAAAATTCATGTATTTTCGTTAAAAATTTTAGAAAATACATGTGTCGGACCCATTAATTGTGTACCAAAACTATGGATCGTCACACTTTCTTCTTTCATTTTATTTCCTTGCTCAAGATTTGAGTAAAGAAGAAAAAAATGAAAGTCTATTTTATTTTTTATTTTTTTGTTCATTTTTTTTATTATGACTATTCCCCTTTTTTAATTTTCATTTATATAGATTATATTTTTTATTATTAATATTTCGTTAAACTATTTAATTATTTTATTTATTAATTTATTAATTTTATATTTTAAAGTCTCTGAAGCAACATATATGCATTATAAAATTTTGGAGGTATTACAGTTGACCTCACAAATCCTTGAGCCCAAAGGAACAATGATCACATGAACTATGTCAAATACACGGGATATAATCTATAATATAGTTCAAGGTGAACTGGTCCTCATGAGTCAAATATGTTCAATACATCATAAACAGTCCATTGACACATCTTTTGAGTCTATTTTAATCCAAGGTTCCACTAATATACACTTGGACTGTAGTATCAGCCTTCTGTATACATTTATTCGATGTAAATTGATTCAGTTTGGTACTTTATCTTATACTTAATTGGCCCCAAATTTGGTAGAAAGTTTTCGTGATCACTCTAGTATTATTGAGATTTTTCTTGTATTTTTATAAGTGTTTGAAGTTTATACGAGCATTTCCAACCCTATCTTCATTTTTTACTCCGTTTTGAAGTTACTTCAACATCAAATAGTAACTTTTTTTAACTTATGACTCAATTTTTTACTCCAAAAAAATATTCTCATAATATTCTTTTTTACCTCCTTTTTATTTTCTTTTTTATTATTTTTTAAAATTATATTTTTATATATAAAATTTATTTCACATATTTACTCAATATTATGTTTAATTATTAATTAATTAATAAATAATAAATAATACACTATAAAATTTATATAATCATTTTATTATATAATAATTAATTAAAAATAACTAATTAATTTTAATTAATTATATAATAACTAATTAAAATTAATTAATTATATAATAACTAATTAAAATTAATTAATTATAAATTATTTAGTAAATCATTAGTAATTAATTAGTATATAAAATTTAAATTTTAATCTAACTTAAAAAATAACGCATTATAAAAATTAAAAATAATACATAAAAATAGATAACTGAAAATAAAAAATAAAAAGAAACTAAAAAAATAAATAAAATTACTAGCGCCATCTTTGGCGCATGTGAACAGTGCCACACATATTTGGCGTGGCCCTATTTACCAGTGCCAAGATGGCGTTGGTGATGGCGCAGGGTTGGAGTAACCCTACACCATAAAGGCCTCCCCCAGCACCATAATGGTGCTAGCTTGGAGATGCCTAATCTAAGCTTCCCATTGAACCTTGACCCTGTTCCACAACATACTCCTGACCTACATCATGATCTTTCCAACTTTACTGAGACACATGCACATATTGGAATGCTATTAAATTCTTCTAGAATAGTACTAGACCCTTCAAACAATTCCCAAAATTTTATTTTTGGACCTCATTTGATAGGTTTTTAGAGTCCAAACTTTGAACATAACCATGGATAACAACATCTGCAGTTAGGGTCCAGTTTTGGTTTGATTTCCCCCATTTCCAACTTTGATTTGTGTTGACTTTTGGTTACTAAGTAATTGTGAATCTGACGGTTCTATACACCAAATTTTGGAGTCATAGGACAACCCTATCATTGATTTTCATATTTGATTTCAAGCTGACACATCGTGTTACTGTCAAATTGTATCAGTTGGTATATTCATGGATTGATTGTGGCCAATCCACTCTTGCATTTTCTCTGCAGTTTTACCAATTTGTGCCTTACAATATGGTCCATCAATGGTCAAGTGCTCAAAATTTTCAGAGCATTCTATCTTGTGTTTCAAGCTTGGTTTTTTATTTCACATGAGCATCTTCAATTGTTTAGCCATACTTAAACAGTCCAACTAAGCATTTTAGCCCAAGGTTTGGCTAGGTTTGGATGATCAAATTAGAGCCAAACCTCTTCATTCTTGACACAATTTACTCACTACACATCCTAGTTTCAAAGTCTCAAGGCCTTTACCACCATGGTTTTCCCAATTAAGAGTTACAGAACTAGGAAGTAGGATCATTACCCATGCTTATGCACTTAGAATTTTGATTAAGTGTTGAACCATATATGACACCATGGTTTTGGTCACAATTTCTAACCACTTAGTCATAGTTTGAATATGGTCTTAGCCTTCCTTTGACATCCTTTCAGTCCATACAACAAAAATGATCCATCATACCAGCATTACAAATCAAAATTTCATCATCAAATCATTCAATTTCAACATGAAACCATCATTTCAACTCAATAATGCTTAATATATCCTCCTGGACAATTTTGATTCACCAAGGTTTTCCACCAGCAAACCTTCTCCTCAAAATCTAATTCTAAAACTATGTTGTTCTCCTCTTTTCAATGAGCGTAAATCACACAATTTGATTGAGAATTGAGAGTCTTATGGGTTTCCAAAGTTGAGAGAAGAAGAGTTGCAGTACCAACTATTATAGAGTGAGTTGGGGAAGAAGAAGATGGAATGGAGCTGGAGTACTTTTATGGAGGAGTTTAGTGTTGCCACCTTAATCCCCTTCTTGCCACTTCTCTCCTTGAATGCCATGCTTACTGCCAAGTCTTGCTTAAACAATCTTGATGGCCAAGTTTCTCATCAAGTTGAAAAAAAAAATTATAGGAAAAGCACCACTATCTCTACTAACCCAACAAACTACGACAGTAGTGACTTCCACTATCGTGGTAGTGGGTTCCAAATTTTTTTTCAATTTTGAATGGGATTCCAATCATAAACCATATGATATTTCATCAAAGTTTTTCTTATTTTATTCTCCAATTTCTTTCCTATTTGGCAAAACAAGGGCCATTACATATATATAGCAATCAAAGCAAACAAATACCATGCACATTGGTATACACATTTCATTGAAGTTAGTAGGAAACACTATTGCCAAAGGCTACAATACCTTTAGTAGCAAGAGCAAGAAGAGAAGAGAGAAAAGCTATAAAAAAGAAAAAATAAATAAGAAAAGAAAAGGGGAAGATAAAAAAATAAGAAATTAAAGAAATGATTAAGATTCGAATGAAGAGCCTCTGTTCACAAGAGAAGAGAAGAAAGAAGCTTTTGAGAAATGTAATGCAGTGAACAAAATGGGGAAGAGATTTACTTGTGTGTCCTTATACCAAAGTGTTCCAATGGAAGACTAATAGAATAACCATCAATAAGTACGCTACGTATTGAAAACTTAAAATTTTTTGGTCAATATCTATCGCTAACTAGTTTGTCTCACCAAAAGAAATGTGCCCTATTTTTCTTATAGTCTATCAACATTCTAAAGGTAAATATGAATTCGTATGTAATCAATTAGTAAGCATCATAATTAAGCCTACAACTTAAAATTGTACCATGTAACCACAAATCTGGTGGTACCCTATTGGTATATATAACGCATTGTATTCTACCACTAGTTGTGTTCCGTTAGTAATCCATTGGTATGTATAATAATTATGCCTAACCCTTTATCCTAAACCCTGCACTCTTAGTTTTGCTAGTAATTTGTCAATGGTAAGAAAATTCAAATTTTGTGCACATAGAAGTCCCTTGGCACATTCGTCAGTAAGATCTTTACATTCTAATGTTGGTTGATAAAGCTAACAATTCATGTTCTGAATTGACAAAGCATCTTGGTCTTTGTCAATAATCTTAATGAGTTTGCATTGTTGCTCCATTAGCAATTGTTCACTTACTGGTGCACCCAAGTTATTTTTTCTTCTATTAATGCATCGATGATTATTGTTCGCTTGTATATTTATTGGCAATTCATTGCGTTAATATTTGTTGGCAATTCATTGCGTTAATATTTGTTGGCAATCTATCACAATGATATATGTGGGCAATCTATCATTTGGCTTTAATATTTGTTTTTAAAAAATCCTACTCACAAATCTATTGGTACATTCCCATGGATATATTCCATCCGTAAATAATAGATGATTTTCTTTTAGTGGTAAATCTCAAAGACGATTGAAGGTAACCATGAGTGCTTGTAAACAACAAATCTTGAGGAACATCAACAATTACGTCCATGACCACTTTAACGTCCTTCAAAGAGCTAAAAGACCAAGGACTTTGGGGGGACGGGTGAATATTGTATAATTAGCTAAACATAGGGCCAAGCTAATCAAATTAGGTCAACATGAGAGGCAGCTAATGTTCCACAGACATGTAGATAGGTTTTAGCTCATTATCATCGAAATTTGGGGAAAAAAAGGTTGGTCCTAGAAGGAAAGCTAAGTTGAGATCATGAATGATGAAAACCATAGCATAACTCAGCATCAAGAGGGAATGTTGGTTGGGCCATGCCAAGCTGACCCAAAGTTAGAGAACTTATATTTTAGTCAAAAAAATCTAGAATTGATAACTATGACTTGATAAATGATTTGCCGAATTCGACTAAGATAAATCAGTACAATGTTGACATTGTCTTGGAAGATTGTTTTTTTAACAATAACTAAGTCCACATAATAAAGAATTTCTACTTGATCTACGATTTAAAAACCTGTCAATGATTATCCATTATCTACATATTTGGTTTCCTTGTTAAATAGAGAAGTTGAGTCCACCCACGTTTATAGGCACTCACTTGTTGCAAAAGTATATATGTCAATTGGTTTATAAAAGAACTTCTACAATAATAAAGATAGTTTTCTCTTAGTTTTGTTCCTTAATCTGAGAGTAGTGATATTTTTTTTTTTTTTTTTGCTTCATCTTCTCGTCTCTATTTCTTGTTGTCAAATTTTGTACCAACAGACTTGTCACACAAAAGCATAGTGGCGACAACGCAAAACTATCATTTTGATTATCATCTTCATAAATGGCGTAGCTTTTTCTTGTGACACTTTTTGCGAAAATCAAAAATAAATAATGGTTGGTAAACATGAGCTTAAAAAACACCTCATTTTACAAATATATATTATAAATAAAAAAATAGTAATGTTGGCATCTTAATAGCTGTAACAAAAAAGAAAAAGCTGCCTTACGATTTTGTCACGTTGTCACATGATTTCGACCGTTATAGAAAGCCCTCGTTTTTGTATTATCCACATTACAGCATGTAACCAACTCCCACTGCACCTTTGAATTCTCGATTTGAAGAAGATACGATTTAGTGGATTGGCAGCCGATGAGAAAAGCTTACAACTTGCCATGTCATTGATTCTTACTCTTGCCAAATTGTACCTAACGGCAAAACAGTGTTGGTCAATTTTAATTAATTTAGTTCCAGAACTACTTCCAACAAAAGCTCAAGTTGATCGAACTTGATACCATGGTGCCATACAATACTAACATTAATCTGTTCTCCTTTCACTTAGAGGAATTTAAATTAAGTATAGCTCCTGCCCATCGTCTAACAATAATATGCAGTGGATCAGATCTAAATTCCAAACCTATCTCACTTATCATTGCAGATACCTTAGCATCCATTGGCAGGTTACATTCAAAATCCCAGCTTGATTCGATTCATCAAATTGTATTTATTTTCGTGGAAGTTAAATTTCGAGATGTACCCATAAAAACACTAATCATTGTAGATACCTTAGGATCCATTGGCAGGTTACATTCAAAATCCCAGCTTGATTCGATTCATCAACTTGTATTTATTTAGGTGGGAGTTAAATCTCGAGATGAACCCATAAAAACACTAATGTTACAGCTAAGTGAACTTGTTTGAGATATGTATATATTGTAATTTTATTGATATATATATATATATATACAATCATTAATTTGTTTATATCGTAATTACTTATTTATTTATTTATTTTGATTTTACATTACTATAATTTGTATTTAATTACTCATATGTTATTTGATTTTATTATTAAAATTTT
>JAJIYU010008333.1:0-18203 GCA_030144865.1 Tinospora cordifolia | reverse complement strand
ATGTTCTGAAATTTATTTTATGATTCTAGAATATGTGATTTAACAAAGATGATGGTGATAATAACTACGTACCATCATAGCACACATGTGGGGTGCTATGGATGTTCTTTTAATATAGTTGGTCATATGGTTTTAAGACCTAAGTGCTTGGTTGGTGGGTAAGACCCTGTGATGTCCAAAAGTCCAATGAAATTGGCTATGAAAAGTCATATTTCACTCTAAGGAGTCACTTAGTAAAGAACATCAAGGGCTTCAAAAACCCTTTTGGTCTAAATTACAACTTTAAACAATTGGTTGTTCGAAACGCCTAATGTATGCAAGTGTTTGAATTATGGATGTGTTATTGAGTTGAGATTGAAAAATGGTTGTTTAATTAAGATCCACTGAGCTTTGTGCTCCCCCCTTCCTTTTATTTTTCAAGAATTTGAAATCATGAAGATCATGGAATTTTGGATAGCTTTTTAGCAAGTTTCTATTTTCTTAAAGTTTCTTTTTAATGTAAGGGATGTTGTCCGATTTTGAAATAAGACTTCCGCTGAAAATTGATTTTAATTTTGAGTTTATGAATCTCTTTTAATAAACAATGTAATGGTTTATTCTTCAATTAGAAAGTTATGTACTTTCTTTTATTAATAAAGAAGTTAAATTTTTATTTACCTTTAAATGCCTTGATTTTGTTAAATTGCACTATTGATTTTATTCTAAGGCATGTGGTATTGAAAAATAGAAAGTCAAGTGTGTGTCGCTTGTAACGTAACACCGGCCCGACCCACCAATTGGTTAAGTCCACCGTCAAAAGGAACGGTGGTTATGTCCAACTCTCAAATCAAAGAACGTGGGGGTTGGGGTGTTACACAAAGGTTAAATCCATTTCAGTCTTAATTACAATTGAAAGTAATGAACTGTTTGAATCACATAATATTTGAAAGTGTTTGACATGTTTGTCTTATTTGTTGTAATAATGATGTAAATACATAGATTGATCCACTAGGCTTCAAGCTCCCCCCATTCTTTCTAATCTTTTAGGAAATTGATATATCAGGACCTTATGGAAGACTCTTAGATCATTTTTTTGAGATTTTATTAAATTGTAGGGCATGTTGGCCCAATTCATTCTATTCAAGTTTTGAAGTTATTTTCCATTGTAATAGACACAAAGGCTATGTACCTTTGAATTTTGAAAATGATTAATGATATAGAATTATTTTATTTAAATGCTTATAAATGTTTATTTTTTTAAATTGTTGCATGAGTTGCTAATTATTCACAAAGTCTCAAGGATTTGGGAAGAGAAAAAGGAAAAAAATAATGTAACACAGGGCCCGCCACTTGGGGCCTAAAATAGAAAGAAAAATATCGTCAGATGACGTGGGCTCAAAGCACAGGAGGTGGGATGTTACAAAAGTAATATTAGAGCTCAGTCAATAGATGTACTAGACAAGAGTTAAAAATAGTTGACTCCTTAGGTAAGACTTTTACTTTGAGTTAAATTTAGAATACCCTACCTCCTAGTTTGAAAATTGAAAGTTGTTTTGAAAAACTACTTTCTAAAAATAGATATATGTTTCCAAAAAGTTTTGTTTGGATACAAAGATTAGGAGTTAAGTTAATAGTGGGTAATTCTTGTCTTGTGTAAAGCTAAAAATTGAAAGGGAGATGGGTTATCCTATTCTAGAAAGCCAATTGCTAAGTAGACTTTGGTCTCGCCATACAACTGGAAGTGATCCCACCAGCCCATACAAATAGTCGAAGTTAAAGAACACACTTATTTTCAACAAGAAACATAGGAGGTGGTAATTAAGGGCAAAGAAAAGTACTAGGGTACAATGGTGGTACCAAGAATGGTACAAGAACTAGGTAAGGGTTGAACCTTTCAACCATAAATTGAGACCCTAAGTCTAGTAAAGAGATCTTAGGTAGAGATTTGGGTATTAAAAAGAAAGATACATTGGATCATGAATAAAAACAAAACTTAAGACATAGGTTAGAGACTGAAAACGTGTGTAAATAGAAAACGTGATTGGTCAGGACACGAGATCGGAAGGATCCTGTATCTCTAGTTTTTATGTGGTATGGGACGCATATGAATTCAAAATTATAGAGGAATCCTAGACTCGGGGAATGATTGTCCATAATTGGTGAATGATTGGTAACTTTAAAAGAACTTGTTTCCCTATGCTTGGTTGGTATGGGATGGCCAAGTATAGTGGGGCTTGGGTGTAGTGAGATTTCTAAGCGAAAGTCTATGTCGATGGACAAGGGTGGCATGGGATGCTCAAACTTAAAAGCATAGATGAAAACTTGGAATTATGCCATGCAAGCATGATCTTGCATGACTAAATGATTGAATGCATGTCTTACTTGTATAAATCCATGAAAATATATATATCACATACATTTTAATTCTGAGACCAAAAATTATGTACCCTACAACATTAGAGGGCCTTGAAACCCTCAGAAAGAACTTAGAAACGTGAACTTAAAGGTCACTCAACAATTAAGAACCTATAGACCTGAATCTAGCGTTATGAAAGTGTAGACGAAAGAAAAACATGATGAAACAAATATTGAAAAGACTTTTGACTTGTAGATAATGATCAAATCCATGAGATATGCTACTAGAGCTGCTACTGTAATACCTTGAAAACTCTGTATTTAATTAAATGAAATTCAAGATCAATTTAGTGAAATTGGGTGCAAAATGAAACTAGGCTCATTTCACGGCTAAATTTGACAAGTTTTCGAAAGTCTCATTTGGTGAACTTTAGGGACGCAAAACAACTTGAAATTAAGTAAGGTGACATGAACCAACTAATGGGACAACATATCCAAAAATTAGAACAATTGGTCAAGATAAAGGTTTTCATTTGCCAAATGCCCTTTAAGGGGTCCAAATTAGAAAGAATTGTCGTTTAGAGTACTTTGGGGAATCGAAATGACTCAAAACAAAATGGAATGACATGAACTAACAAAATGAATAATATATCCAAAAACGGAAAGACCTTAGTTGGTCTTAAATAAGGAAAGTTTTTGAAGGAAAATCACCTAGGGCCAAATTATACCTTAAAATGTGCATTAGGTTCATGTGATTCCAAAACTATAGGATATAAATTATAATTTCATGAAAATAAGAAGATATTAATTTTTATTTGATTTTTGTGAACCCATGAAGTCATGGCAACCCCCACTTGATTGTGTACACCAACACCCACTTAAGCCAAAATCGGCCAACCACGTACATGTGTATGTGCACACATATGAGCAACTCTATTTAGATAGTTTCTTGGAACCAATATGAACATCTTTAACTATTATATGGTGTCTTCTCAAATTTGATATTGTACACCCATGTTTGATGTCCAAGAAATAAGAGAATGCAAAATATTCCTTGTGAGTTTGTGTGATGAACAAACAAGGAAACCAAAAAGGAAAGTTGCCATGAACACATATAGGACGTCCCGCTTGAATTAGAATATGATTTAAACCTCTTTTGTGTTTATGCATAGTTGGAAAACAAGATTGTACTCATATCTTTTGAATTAGAAAGCCATAGTGGTCCCACTTGCCAACCATGAGCACACTTGCCCTCTTTATGCAAACCGTCCTCTTATGAGTTTAGAAACATGCCCAAATGTAGTAAGCTGCCCTAGCTGCCCTAGATACTCCCCTTGTGCTCATGAATACCTATAAATACCCCCTCTTGCTCACATTCATCTCATCCCAAAGCAAAGAGTTGACACTTCCCTCTTTGCTTGTTCTTGCCTTCTTCTTGGCACTCCTCTCTCTTTTTTCTTTCTTGTGTGAGAAGTTCTTATTTTAGTATTTTAGAAAGTTGTTGAAGTAGTCTCGTTGGTGATTAGAAGATCTTGAAGTTCTTAAAGTGGTAGATAAGGGGAACCTCTGCTGGATTCTACAAAGAAACTCAAATCAAGGTGAAGGGGATTTCTTAAACTTTTACTTTGCTCTTTCAAATTTCTAGCATGTTCATACTTGTTTCAATTCTAGTTTTCAGCATATTTTATTTTAGTTTCAGCATGTTTAATCATATTTTAATTTTAGTTTAGCATGTTTTTATGTTTTAATCATTCATGAGAGTATGTCATGCTTAGATCCATGTTTAGTATTTAATTCAATTTTTCAAGCATGCTATGTAATATTTACATCCTTTCTTGGCTGTTTAAAATTTTGATATTTACATTTTGAATTTCTTTTACGATTATGTGATTATTAAATATAAAAAATTGAAGATAAGAACCAGGTATTGTCATAGTGACACATATGGGTGCTATGGGTGTTCTTAATACATGCTTGGAGTATGTGGTTGTGGGGAGCAATTAAGGGATACTTGGCATGTGACATCCAATGGAAAGTGACAAATAAATGTCTTTCTACCATAAAGAGAGGTAAATAAATTAAGAATATCAAGGGAGTAGAACCCCTTTCAGTCTTAACGTCAACTTGTAACACCCCAACCCCCGCATCTTTAAGCACTGGACATGACCACTATTCTCTTGACAATGGACTAAATGAAACGGTGGGTCAGGCCGGTGTTACATTTACAAGTACACAACTTGCATCACTTTCTATTTCAATTATTTCATGTCTTGATTGTATTTAATAGTACATAACTTAAATTTAAGACTTTAATAAGGCAATAGTACAATAAATAACTGAAATTCATAAACTCAATTAATAAAATAAAATTGAGTACATAATTTGATCTTGAAGAAAACCTATTACAGCAGAAGATCCAAAACTTGGGCAACATGCGCTTACATAGAAATTAAAAACTTTTTAAATAAAAGAACCTAACTAATATTCATGGTCTTCAAGTAATTCAATTACCTAAAAAATAGAATGAAGGGGTGAGCACATAGCTCAGTGGATCTTTCTAACATTTAAGTCCTTATTTCAATTCAAATAAACCAAGCAAATCAAAAACTTTTGTACATTAGGCAATTCAAACAAATTTCTTGTTTATGGTTGACATTCGGACCGAAAGAGTTTAATCTTCCTATTTCACATCGTTGGGAGAGAGAATCACTCTTAGAAACTCAAACCCAATATCTATGAAGTGGGATCACTCTTGGAAAACCAATTCAAAATCATCAAAGGTAACCCAACAAGCCGGATCAGGGGTGAAACACACACGATGACACTATGCAGTCCATCTTCGCACTAGTACGTGGATTGAATCATTATTTAATCTTTTCTTAGTGATAAAACATACAATATCATATTAAACCATCAATGCAACATGTACAAATCATGAATCATCAAATATTTATTCATGGCACAATTCAAGCATATCATGCATCATTATTCTTGATTCCTAAACATGCATAATATGTTTATCCATGTCACATCAAATAAATAAAGCATGCATATTTAAAACATATATTAAATCATTCAACTTTAAAACATCATCACACATGCAAGGCTTATTCAAATTAAAATAAAGAAGTAAAAGTTAGAAATCACTTTTACCTTAGATAAGTCTCTTCTGCACACCTCTGAAATCCGGCAAAGTTCTGTTACTTCAGAACTTCCAAACACTCAAGAACTCTCAAGAACTCTCAAGAACACTCAATAACAGTTCAAGATCACTAAAGAATTGAGGGAATTGCCAAGAAGAAGGCTAGAGAGAGTCAAGAGGGACTAGTATGCTTTTGATTTGGGATGAAAATAATGTGAGCACTAGGGGTCCTTTATATAGAGTTCAAAATAGCATAGAATGGTAAGTTTTTGTTATTCTCCTTGTAGGAAACTTGCTAATAATTCAAATTTTTGTGCCCCCCAAGTATAAGAAAATAGCAAGTGTGTTTGAAAAATTTAGAAACACAATTTTTGAATTTTTTTTGAATTTTTTTGGATTTTTTTTCGTTATTTTCGATTATTAATCTCGGTTTAATCAAAACTTAAACGTGGGCCGTTGATGATCCTTGATCGCATCACCCAAATGACGATCAACATTAACAAATTCATCGTGGGTCGCCGGATCGTCCTCGAATGCATCAACGTATCTGATCTGATCTGGGCCGCTGGATTTCATTGAACGCAACACCATCATCAAAGCAGCTATGATCTTCACCGTCGGATGAGCCTCAAACATAGCATTGTTCACAGTCGACCAAAAATGAATCAAATCTGAGCCATCGGATCGTCTTCAAGCGCAGCACCGTTCGCGATCAACCACTACAGCTTTGATCTTCGCTGTTGGATGCACTTCGAGCGCAGCACCAGATGTCATCTTACCGTGAGCACGAATCCTGGCCTTTGGATGATCATCGATTGCAATGTTCAGATCTGGTTCGCGATCAATGAAAGTGATCTCGTGCGTTAGATCAGGCAGATCATTTCTGGGCCGTTGGATTATGCTGATCCGGTGCTCTTAAGCGTCGTTTTGGGCTTTGATTTCATTTGTTGGATCGGACAGATTGAGTTTGGACCATTGGATGCAGTTTCTAATTACCAAAATCACTTTCTAAGATTGCTATTATCCGAAATTTACCAATTTTACACTTTCTAATTGATGTAAACATGATTTATTTCACATTTCCTTCTATTTTAATGACTTGCTAATATTTTTCCTTTACTATTTCTTTAATATTGTATTTATTAGAAATATTTCTATTTCTTTAATATTTTTAATATCAATAATTAAATAATCTACGTTTTCGATTTTCATATATTTTTATTTATTTCATATTTTATTTTCAGATAATCATTTATGTAATTATAAATTGATACATATAAAATGTTTTATTTATTTTAAATAAATACACGCTTACTACATTTTTATTAAATTATGTAAATTTTTTTATATATTCTTATAATATATAGTATTAACACACATATTATTCATACACACATTAAGCTATATATATATGTGTGTGTGTGTGTGTGTGTGTATACTTTATTTCTATTTTTTTTTATTTCTTAAGAAATAGAAGCAACTCTTTAAATTTCATAATTAATTCTACTAAATTGAAATTTTCATTTAATTATAAAATTAAGGTCTTATTTACCTATTTTATATTATATCTCCAATATATATTATTTTTCATTTCCAACCCACAATTTGCACCCAAAGATGTCTTAAAATCATTGAAATTATTTACTTGACTTATTTCATTTAATTTTATTAAACTTGTTTATCTTTGATTATTTGACAAAATTTTGGATTGTTACACAACTACAACCAAAAAGTTGCTTGAATCACTTATTGCATGAAAGGGTTTGAATTTGGATGTGCTATTGATTTAAAATACTAACTTAGTTGTTGAATGAATGATCCACTAGCTTATGTGCTCACCCTTTCCTTTTATTTTTTAGAAAATTGAAATACATGATCAAGCTTGCTAAGGAATTAAAAAGTTTATTTTTAGAAAGATTTTATGTAAGGGCATACTGCCCAAATTTTGAATAAAGACTTCCACTGAATTTTTGTTTTAAATTTTAGAGTTATGTACCCTTTGTTTTGATTATATGAATTCAATAATGTATTTCTTTATTTTATTTTGAATAAACAAAAAGTTTGAAGTTTTCCTTTATTCACTTGTATTATCTCGTTGAAAATTAAACTCAATGGAAGTGAATTTATGAGTATTTCAATAAGTGTTAGAATAAAGGAATTGAGATGCAAGTTGTCTACTTGCAAATGTATCATAGGACCCAACCTACCTTTGTGGTTGAGCTTAAACCTCTCTCTAGGGGGTTGGGTGTTATAGCTACATCTAACGAGACTAAACCATGAGGACAAGATAGGCACAAACCAATGTTGCTAAGACTTAGATTGAGAATATGCTAATAGAGGTCACCATGAGTGTTATGGAGCAAATTATGATGACATTACCTCAAATGACACCACAAGCAGTGCCACAACCATAGGTACAAAAATAGATTCTAGTACAACAACTAGTGCCAGTATTTGAGGTCCCAACTTGTTAGAAGGCACAAGAAGACAAGGAAGACAAAGAATAGAGTACATGTTGATGGAGTTACAAAAACTCTACCCATCTCAATTTGATGGCACTTCTAACTACATGATCATTGACCAGTGATAACAAGAGTTGGATGAAAACCTGGACATGTTAGGGGCAACGAGTCCCCATATAGTAGTGTTGGCTACCCATCAGTTCAAAGGACTAGCTAGGAGTTGGTGGAGGATGCTAAAGGCATATCCAAACATGAACGTCAAGAAGATGGACTGGGAGGAGTTCAAGGAAGTGTTCTAGGAGAAGTTCTTCCCAGAGGCTACTCTAAAGAAGATGCAGTCCAATTTTGTCCAATTAAACCAAAGGGACATAATGGTAGTTGAGTACGAAATCAAATTTACTGAACTGGCCAAATTTTCACTTGAATTGATCAGGGAGGAGAAGATGAAGGCCAACCAATTTACATGGGGTCTCAAGATTGAAATTTGAAAGGTGATAATGTCAATAGGCCTAAAGACGTATAAATACATCATGGAAAATGTAATTGATATTGAAGCAGGAACTCAAATTTGAATAGTAGCTGAGGAATAGAAACAAGAGGCTAGGTAATAACAAATATAACTAAGGAAACCAAAAGAAGAAGAATACCAATTAGAACGGCCGCAACCAAGCACCTCAAACGCAAAACCGACCCAAACGAGCCATAAAGGAACAATTGGAGAAGACCAGATGCCAAGGACTATGGTTCTACAGCAACCGGTCAGGACATATCATGAAGTTCTATCCTACCAAAACCAAACTCCACAACAACAACCATAGAACAACCAAGCAGGAGGACAAAATGGTCATCCTCAGGGTAGATAACAATAACAAAATGCTAAACAGGGGCACAACCAAGGCCACGGGCAGAACCAAGCCGAGTGTTTGCCATTGGTGATGTTCAAGAGGATCAGGTCCCTGTAGTAGAATGTACATTTATGTTGTTTAATGTTGTTGTGAAACTATTGTGTATTACAAAATCCTTTATTTCAAAAAAATTGGTAGATAAGTGTAACACCCCAATTTTTAGCCGGACCTCCGTTCACGTGTTATCTCAGTTGTGGATCGTTGCTCATCGATAATCAAAATGCTACTAAAAATTTTCTCCTATCAAAATCTTTTTCTTCAAGATTAAGTTCATAGCCATTACTTCTCAACTCAATGTCTATATAGATGTTTTATACAAAATAAAAGATTAAAATAATTTATCAATACATTCACCAGATTTCTCAATACAAATTATAAACAATGCACTGAAAATACTTAAAAACTTGTGTTGAAACACAAATGTTAGACATATAATACTCTTCACAAATCTAATCAACTGAATTTAAAGTCAAATAAATACATGAAAATCGTTTCAAAAAAATTAAACAAAATACTATTTCCAATACCACCTATCTCGGACTACCCTCTAATGACGTGTCCAATTAAAGTGCAAGTCTTCATATGTAAGTTACCATACTCTATGTTCATACGTACCTGAAAAATAAAGTGGGAGTGAGCTCGAAAGCCCAGTGGATTGTTCCTACACATCACATGCATTATACAGACCCAATCCCAAACATTACAAGCACTGTCAAACATTAGCCATTTCAAACTAACGTTTGTTTTAGTTGTAATCTAAGACCGGAAGAGGGTTGAGATGTCTCTCGGTATTCCCTGTGATCCAATCTAATCTCAGAGGGTTCCAATATCCATCTAAAATCAATCGACACTCACATCATAGCCTAAGAGAGTCCACTTACCCAAGCATCGTCTCATCTTCCAAAGACTTCGAACTGTCACAGTCAGCTCCGATTGGGAATACCTACAACCCGCTTTGTAGCTCGACAATCTCAGGCGGTGATATATAGGAGATGTCACCTCGATTCGCTTTAGGCTCGACAATCGGAGTTGTACATGAATTCTTAATAAACCATCATCTTATTTTAGTTTTACAAACAGTTTCAATCACATCAAGCATCACATAATACACTAGAAAAATAATTCAACTATGCATGCAAGTTAACATGATAAGGTATATGAGTAAACAATAGGATCTGAATGTATAATTTCCTAGTCATGCATGCCATATTTAAGTAAATCTAAATGCAAGATGTTATATTTAACCACATCATGAACTAATTATACCAAGTCTTATCCAAAATACATATTTGACCATTTAGACTAGTACAATAACGACCAACCTAAAATGAAAAGAAAAAGACCAAAAGAAGCTGAGACAAGAGTCGTCAGGGAGTCAGGCAATCACTATACCTTTCCCCTTGTCGGCCGCCGTAGAACCTGAAATGATGATAGAGTAGTGAGCCTATAATGAAACGCGGCTCAGTGAGTAGGAAGTTAAGCATGTCATCCATAACCATTATTCCAAAACAATGCAAGTATGCAGGAGTAGTAAAGATGGTATGGCATTCAAAAGCATGGCATAGCATAAAAAAACGATTATAAATAGTGCAACAGTTTCATAAAGCATCTCAAATCCATAATAGTTAAAAACGTATCCAGGTTAGGTTAACTCAAAAACCTAACCTATGGTTATCGCTTGAGCCGGTCGTAAGTCAGGCATACTCACCACTTGAGCGGGTCGTAAGCTAGGCGTGCTTCTCGAACACCCTAAACCTGCACTCGACCCTCAAGTGTCGTCGCTAGAGCAAGTCGATATGTATGAATCTGAATAATTCATCATACATTAGACATTATACCAATAAATCAAACAATTTCAACCAATTTTCTAATAAAATTTTAATAATCTAGAACTATTCAATCAAATGCTTTAAATCTTAAATCCATATAATACATATGAGTAAGGAAGTGGCGCCCACCTGATTTTATCATTCTTCAGGGCGTGCTTTCCTTCTAGACGTTTCGTGCTCTAAGATTATAGAATCTAAAATTTAACAGTTAATAAAATTATTCTTAAGCTTAAATAATTTCTAGAATAACTATGAAGTATAGATATTAATTTCAACTAATCTTATTTTGGTCAAAATAAGGTTTCTATGGCTAAAATGAGAATCATCCTTATTCATTTCTAAATTTTCAATGTTTATTAAAATTTATGTTCAAAATCGGATCTTAGCGCCCCATTTCTTCTTCCTTGCGCAAGAACATACAGCAATAACGATGTACCTTCTTCACTCATCCAAATCGGATCTTAGCTCCCAACACACGCACATCATGTTCTTCATCATTCCCTTCATTTTCCACGGTCCCTATTATTCCTCAATTTCCCAAACTAGCAAGCTCAGCTCCTATTCTCTTCTTTGTTCTCGTCCACTCAATCCAAAACATGCATCAAATCACACCACCCCTCATGGATTTAAAACAAAATAATGCAAAAAAATCAAGCTTCAGACAAAAAATTAACCAACAAATTTCCAGCATCATCATCGTTATTATGCAACTACGAACCAGAAAAGGAATAATGAAAAAGATGCAGTTGTTGCTTCGTTTCTTTTCTGCCGAACGCCCACTCCCAATCACTCCCCAAATCAAGAAAACCTAGTTTATTCTTACCTTGTTCATAATTTGCACATCACAAAAACGAAAAGCAAAATCCCAAAACCCATTTTACCCAAATCTAAAAACTCACAGCACACAACCATGAACCTTGTTATGCTCCTTGTTTCCTCTATTTTTAGTCCATGGTCCGCAACGAACAAAAAATCGCAAACCCACAACTGGCGATCAACAACATCATCTTTCGGATTTTTATTCTTCTTTGGATTACTGCCAGCAGCCACTGATCTCCATCTTCACGGTCAATTTGCAGCAAGACATCCACACAATTTCTGCTCCAAGTCACATTCACTGTTTTTGTCCATCCAAAACCAACGAAAGTCAAAAACCATATTTCCATTTTCTTTCTCTTCTCCGTCAGGTAGTAATGGCAATAGAAGCAGCTACATCTTCCCTTCTTCGTTCTGCTTCAACTCCTTTTCCTCACTTCATCAACTTCTTCTCGTTTCACCAGCAGCAGCAACTCGCGGACCAGCTGCTATAAAACCAGAAATTGCTGGTTTTCATCGTCTTCACCGTTCTTGAATAGTAGAAAGACCCCAAATCCGAAAATTGTTTCTTCTTCATAGCCAAACCAGCTAGGTGTCCGTTTTCTGTTTTTCCTTTTCCTCATTTTTCACGGACAGCAACACGCACCAACATATTCTTGTTCTTCATTTTTCAGCTTCACAGCCTCTCTTTCTTCCTCGTTCCTCTTCGTCTTTCATTTCAGTCTGCCCTAAACTGCAACAGCAAGCTATTGTTTGCCATTCCAAAAACAGAGCACCGTGAGACTCTGATTCCTCTTGTTTATCTTATTTGTCAAACCCACACCAATCCGTTCTTCCCTTTCTTTGTTTCCATCCAAAGCAATAGCAGCAACTGTTGCTCTTCATCTTCATCATCCAGCAACAACAACTACTGTTCATTGTCTTCCTTTCTTCTTTCGTTCGTGCGACAAAGCTGCTAATTTCTTCTTCATTCTGGTTTCTTCCACCGCCAAACTAGAAAGTCTGGTTCTTTCTTCAAATTTTTGATTTTTTTTCTACTACCGTTCATGAAATTTCCAGGGCAAATTTTTGTTTGTTTTTCTGCTGCCATCCATGATATTTTCCTCTATCATGCCTTTGGAATTGAAACAAGTATAATCAATTTCAACCTACCAAAAGGATTTTGATTTGTTTCAATACCAATATTTGAAAATTTTATGGCTTGGGACTTTATATTCGCTTTTGATATTAACTTACATAGCTAGATTTTGATTGAGTGACGAATAATTCGTTAAGTTAATTGTGTAAGCAATTTTCTTATTTTTCATTTCATTTCTTTTTTTATAAATTAGAGCAAGCTCATTTTATTTTATTTTATTCATTCATTCATTCATTTATTTATTTCGATCAAATAATCTATTTTCAATTTCGACTCACTCGCGTCATCGCACTTTCATTTTCGAACCACTCGTGTTATCGCGCTCGCACAAGTAAGCTATAAAATAATTTATCTTCTAAAGTATAATTTATATTTATCCTTAAATCTAACATAACTCCAATTTGTTTATTATTGTTATTATTATTGTTTTTCAAATATTTACATTTTGCAACGTTCATATTATTATTATTATTGTTATTATTATTATAATTATTTCCCATAAAACAATTATTCATCTTATTTTTAATAAAATTTTTTGGTTATTTTATTTTAAATTTTTATTTTTCCACGAAATAATATTATATTCTATGTCCGCTCACAACGTAGTGTGCTTACAAAATTCTAGGGTGTTACAATCTACTCCCTTTAAAAAAAATTTCATCCTCAAAATTTGAGTCAGGGGTTAACTCGTATTGTCAATCAGTCTACATCTCTTAAGACCCGTCACGCTTCTGCTGCGCTACTCTAATCCTACTAATAGGACACTTCCCTTTTCAGCTAAGTCCTAATCATCAAATTCATCATCTTGCAATAATAAATAATATTACCTTGTTATTTCTTTGAAAGCATTCTTGAGCATCAAATAATTTTTTTTTTCAAGTCTTTAAAAAATGAGTGGTTCCTTATTGTGTGTCCTACTTTCAGTAAGAAGACTATGAACGTAACCTTCAATTTGAATTAGTATTGAGAAGGACTAAGGGTTAACAACTCTGACATGATTTAATATTGGAAATGTGATATTCTAACCCCGGTATCATGCGTGACATCCATGACATTTTCGTAAAAGAATTGTTGAAGCTTACCAATAATTTGTTGTATACTCTTACCTAGGACGGACTTGAACTATTTCAACATTTTCGTTTTCATTCATCATGTAGTTTGGTAGTTTTCATGGTGAAAAACTGTAGCTTTTAGTTAGAGTTCTAGCACAAATAGCTCAAGTAAACACCTATATAATCGTCCTAATCTATCATCTGTGTTCTCCATACAATCTCCCCCAAACGGACTAGATTACAACTTTTGAAATTTGATCAACACTTTTACTCCTCTCTATTAGAACTGACTAACCCAGTCAGTGTTACCATGCTAGGAAATCCAATCTCCTAATGAGCCTGTGGTGTTACTGTTTGCTACGGAGTTTTCACCGCTTGCCCACAATTCTGAGAGTGACCTCTAATATCACTCTCTCTAAAATCTCCGCGATCATTTCTACCATTTTCACTGCCTCTACTTATGCCCCTGGGATAAGGTCACTATTACTTCTCTATTTTGGCTTATTTCTACTCTCATCTTGAACCATTATCCTCTCAACACTATCTATAAGTCAAATATGTAGTTTAATATCCAATAGTTTTTTTTTTCCTAATGAACACAATTTCCCTTTATCAAATAATGTCCAACTATTCTTATGTAAAATCCAAATCTTAACATTTTCCCGTCCTCCTCAACATTTGAATATTGAAATTTATAGCAACCACCACTTATTCTAACCCACCTATACCCTTTTCGCGTTTATCATGCTAGGGTGACTCTAGGTGCATAGTTTCTAGGTTTTCGCCTTGTTTTAGTTGTCAAGAAGTTTATGCTTCTAAGTCGTCAGCATTTCGTCTATTTTTGGGTATCGAAGTTTTGGGTTATATTACTAAAATAATCAAACTACATATATAACAAACAATCAATCCACCAACAACCAAGCAAACAATACACGCTACCATAATGCAATCTCGAAGCTTCCATCTGTGCTTCCAAGTTCGTGTGCCCCATCCCACACTCGCCCTTCCACACAGACTTTCGCCCAGAATTACATTACACCCAAACAATGGCACAAGTGTCTCGATATCCATAACTGCAACTATCCCACCATTTTAAACTGAGATCTTGGTTAAAAATAGTGCGACAATGCAACCATAGACATGTTTTGAAGCTGATGCAAGCCCCACCATACTGTACCGCCCCATCCAGTACAATATAGTTCGTACAAGTTCAGCCAAAGAAATCAATCACTCACCAAACATGGTCTGTTATTCTCAGAATCTAAGATTCCTCCGTACCCCCAAATCCCTATGCACCCCATCCAACATAGAGACCAGAGATAAAGGCTCCTCCCAAACTCGGGTCCTGACTAAACAAGTGTGTGTCCAAACACGTTATCAGTCTCTAACTTATGTCCTAAAACTTTTAATTTATTCATGATCCACTGTACTCCCAAGACAACACTCGGTCCCTACCTAGACCTATGGTCATGGTGTTCAACTCCATTGCCTCTCTTATGATGCCATAGTTTCCAAATCAGACTTTTTCTTGAGTAAGGATAAACCTTCAAGGACATCTTCCTGAAGTTGGGCTCAAACCATCGGGGACAGTGAAACTTCTAAGAATGGCACCAACCCTCAAGAGCACCTCTATAGGGCCAAACCGTCGGGCACTCTTTCTAAAGATAAACTATCAGGGGTACTTAGGCACCAACCATATGAGGACCATTACAAAGATAAACCATCAGGGGTACTTCTTTGAAGAAGGGCCATTAACCTTTAGGGGTACCCTCCTCAAGAAGAGATCAACTATCGGGAACATCCCTCAGTATTCAAGTCATACCTGTAACAAGTAACTCAGATACTCTAGGATCACTTCACTCTTACCTGGACCTCTACCCCTACTACCACTTTTCAAATCATATTCAGGAAAATTCATTTTCCAGTAAAATCAAATCCGATGAAATTCATTTTCAATGAAAATCAAATTCAGTGAGATCTACAATTCAATGAAAATCATATTCGATGAACTAAAATCTAACCCAATATACCATAATACTAGGCTCTGATACCATAATTGTAACACCCCAATTTTCAACTAGACCTCCATTCACGTGTTATCTCACGTGTGGATTATCACTCGTCGAAAATCGAAATGCTACTTAAAATTTTCTTTTGTCAAAATCTTATTCTTCAAGATTAAGTTCATAGCCATTAGTTCTCAAGTCAATGTTTATATAGATGTTTTATACAAAACAAAAGATTAAAATAATTTCTCAATACATTCACCAGATTTCTCAATACAAATTATAAACAATGCAGCAGAAATACTTAAAAACATGTGTTAAAACATAAATGTTAGACATATAATACTCTTCACAAATCTAATCAACTGAATTTAAAGTCAAATAAATACATAAAAATCATTTCAGGAAAATTAAACAAAATACTATTTCCAATACCACCTATCCCGCACTACCTCCCTAATGAGATGTCCAATTAAAGTGCAAGTCTTCATATGTAAGTTACCATACTCTATGTCCATACATACCTGAAAAATAAAGTGGGAGTGAGCTCGAAAGCCCAGTGGATCATTCCGACACATCACATGCATTATACAGACCTAATCCAAAACATTAAAAGGACTTTCAAACATTAGGCGTTTCAAACACTCATTTGTTTTAGTTGTAGTCTAAGACTAGAAGAGGGTTGAGATGCCTTTCAGTATTCCTTGTGATCCAATCTAATCTCAGAGGGTTCCAATAACCATCTAAAATCAATCGACACTCACATTACAACCTAAGAAAGTGTACTTACCCAGTCATCGTACCATCTCCCAAAGACTTTGAGTTGCCACAGTCAGCTCCGGTTGGGAATACCTACGATCCGCCTTGTAGCTCGACAATCTCAAGCGGTAACATATAGGAGATGTCACCTCAATCTGCATCACGCTTGACAATCACACTGGTACATGGATTCTTAATAAACCATCGTCTTATTTTAGTTTTACAAACAGTTTCAATCACATCAAGCATCACACAATACACTAGAAAAATAATTCAACTATGATGCAAGTTAACATGATAAGGTGTATGAGTAAATAATAGGATTTGAATGCATATTTTCCTAGTCATGCATGCCATATTCAAGTAAATTTAAGTGCAAGATGTTATATTCAATCACGTCATGAACTAATTACATATGAATCTGAATAATTCATCATACATCATACATCATACCAATAAACCAAACAATTTCAACCAATTTCCTAATAAAATTCTAATAACCTAGAACTATTCAATTAAATGCTTTGAATCTTAAATCCACATAACACATATGAGTAAGGAAGGCACGCCAACACATATGAGTAAGGAAGGCACGCCCACCTGATTTTGTCGTTCTTTAGGGTGACCTTGCTTTCCTTCTAGACATTTCGTACTCTAAGATTATAGAATCTAAAATTTAACACTTAATAAAATTATTCTTAAGCTTAAATAATTTCTAGAATAACTACGAAGTATAGATATTAATTTCAACTAATCTTATTCAGGTCAAAATAAGGTTTCTATGGGTGAAATGAGAATCATCCTTATTCATTTCTAAATTTTCAATGTTTATTAAAATTTATGTTCAAAATACCTTTATACTTATATTATAGAAAATAGTAATTCTTTTAATTTAGACCTTTAATTTAAAATTAAAACTCTCACAATTAAATTTCAAGCCTCCATGATTTATTAATTTTTAAATAAATTTATTTAAATTAGGACTAATAATTTTAAATGCTAAGATTAGAATTTGGGTTTCAAAAATAAATCTCTATGTTCCATAAATCTTATTCTAAATAAAAATAGAGTTTCTGTCTCACTTAGAAATCTCCACAATTTTTAATAATTAATTTATTTAATTTTTATTTGCATCGAAAATTTTCATTACTTTCTAGTTGCATACAGTATCAACAAAATAAATTTTATATTAAAATTAAAAATTTTCAAAATATACTTTTTTAATTCGTATTAGCAACTCGACATTGTTCGTCGTCTTCGTCATGCGAGTGACGGCAACAACAGTAGTGATTACTATTCCTTTTTTCCGCACACAGCAGAATGTACCAGCGCCCCCTTTCTTAGATGTACCTTCTTCACTCATCCAAATCGGATCTTAGGGCATCTCCAATGCCAAATCTCAATAAACCTTCCACATCATCTATTTCATCATCCACATCATCAACTCATTAAACTTTCACTCATTAAACTCACACTCACAATGCTATAAGTTTACTAAACTGTACTGTATGAGTCCCACAATCATATCAATTCATTCAATACACTAATCATAATATTTTAATCATAAAATATAATTTTTTTAAAATACTTATTATTTACATTCAAATTAAATATATATATAATTATTTAAATTTATATAAAAAAATTAAATTTTTAATAATTAATTATTTAAAAAATATAATTTTAAATTATTTATCTAAAATATTAAAATTTAAATATCACTAATAGTTATTTTAAATAATTATTTAAAAAATATTTGT
>JAJIYU010008332.1:0-18169 GCA_030144865.1 Tinospora cordifolia | reverse complement strand
ACACGTCACGGTTATAATAAAAAAAAAATAAAATGATATAATATAATATATATATATATATATATATATATATATATATATATAATGAAAGTATGTTGTAGAGAAATGAGAATTCAAAATAAAATAACAAAGAAAAATGCTTGTGAGTAAGAATTAAAAATATTTTTTCTTAAAAATATATATGTATAATAATAATAATAATAATAATAATAATAATAAATATTATTATTTATGCTCTGGTAGTAAATTGAAATGATGATGGGCATTTGACAATTATAGATAAAATATAAATAATTCTTAGACGAACTACAATAATGAAAAAATAATTAATAGTCTTTATAATACGATTAGAAAATAGATTTTTAGAATTAATAATGTTTTAGTAAAAATTACGAGGTTTGCGAAAAAGAAATAAATGAGTTAAAAACCCTATTTTATTTAAATATATGCGTAAACTATGGTTTGGAAAAATAAATGAAATATTAGTTGATGGAATTTTTGGTAGATTAAAATCAAATATTGACTTGAGAAATAGAAATAAAAAATGGGCTGATTGGAAATCAAATAGTGGTGTGAGAAACAAAAATAAAAATGAAAACCTATTTTTCCACATTTTAGGGCAAGAACCAAAAGAACAAAGATTAGTAGAAAAAAAAAGAAGGATTTAGAAGAAAACCAGAAATGTGAAGAATGAAGATAGTAAAACGTGATTTGGGGATTGATTTGGGCGAACCAAAAGAACAAAGAAGAAAAAAATCTAGGGTTTGTGTGTTGTGCGATTTGGAGGCAAACTAATTTTGGTTGTGGGTGTGATGATCAAACAAAAGAAATAAGATGGGAAATTTTAGATCTGGTTTTCACACATAGAAGATGATTCCATAGGGATTTGGCTTGGCTTGACGAACAAGAAAATAGAGGAATGAAAGAAAAGATTGATGTTGATGCTCTAGATTTGATTTTGGTTGAAATGGCTAGTTTGGGACAAAGATGAAGAGCAAAACCAAAAATTTCTAGTTGTTATTGCTGGTGCTGGACGAAAATGTGGAAGAAACATGGTTGTTGATGTGATTTGCAAACAAAAAAGAAGAACTAATAGTAGTTGTGTGTGTTGCTCTGCTGCTGGTCTGTGAAAGAAAAAGAAAGGAAAACAAGGGCAAAGGAAGAAGAAGCAGCAACCATGCTGCTGCATTTGTGATGAAGAAGTTGCATGCGTTGATGTTTTGCGCATGGAGAAGAAGAACAAAGTGAACAACGATGAGCGTTGCTGTTGGTGTGTGAAGAAGAAGGAAAACGCAACTTGCTATTGCGTTTGTGCAAAAAAGGAAAGACGAATGAAGCAAGGGGCTGCTATGTGTTGGATTTTTTAGCACGAAAATGACAAAAACGTGATGCCCTAGAACTGAGATTTTTTCACATGAGAAGCTTCAACGAAGAAATCAAAATTTCAGTTATGGTTTGAGGGAATTTTGAGATGGCTTTGACTTCGAAATGCGTTTGGAATTTGGTGAGTTCTATATTCTCGTCTAATGGTTGTTTTAAATAATTTGTGTTAGTGTTTTGATAGACTAAATACTATGTTTGGATTTGCAACAGATCGAGGGCTTCAAATTTCATTTTGGAGAGAATTTGAGCAGAGGATCAATTGCGGAGAGGTACAGAAGTTATCTTTTGTGATCTTGAATCGAAGTTAGTTTAAAATAAATTATTAGAATTATTGGGAATGCGAAGAATAGGTTTAAATGTTCAAAAAACTTCGAAAGAAAAATCTAAATTTTTGGAACCACTAATGAAAGGATTATGCGGATAGAATCGTATTTTATTTATGAATGATTTTTATATTGTGGCATGAAAAGATTAAATTGATGTGGATGATGAATAATATCGAAGTTAAGGGGGTTTGGAGGTTTGGAGATTTGGAGATTTAAAATTTATTTACTTTAGTTTAGTTGAAAATTTAAGTAGAGAAATTTTGGGAAGTATTTAAACTCTAGATTATTTTTGAATTATCATGGATAAAACATAAGGACTTAGAAATTTATTATGATGACGTTGAATTTTAGATTGAGAAATTTGGAGATTCGGAGATGTATTTTAAAATGGATAATTTGACTTGTTTGAATGCAAAGAAAGGAATTTGAATGTTTAGAACTCTTTGTAGTTGAAAATTTTTATTTGGAGGCCCTACTGAAGGTTTCAGTATTTGGAACCTTTAGAATTAATATTAAAGAATTATTTACCTATTATGGATGTGAAGAATAAATTTTTAGAGGTCTAGAATCTTTTATAGGTAAAAATGGGAAATTTGGACCCTGTAATCGGGAGTTTGATATTTAGAAGTCTTATTTCATCTATAACAAATTTACTTATGATATGAATAGATTATTTGAATTTTTGGTATGCTAAGAATGGGTCAGAGAACTTAGGAACTTCCAAAACAAAAAATGGAGATTTTGGAGGTTTCATTTAAGTTTTTATTTATTGAACTATTATTATCTATTTGAATGGAGATTTGTGGATGTGGAATGAATTCTACTCGAAGTTCAGGGGGGGTTTGGAGACTTAGAAAAATTGTTTTATTTTAATTATATAAAATTATGAAATTTTGGAATGATCTTGAATTAGTTGAAATTGATATTTGGACTTCATAATTATTTTAGAAATTATTTAAGCTGAAGAATATTTTTGAATGAGATTGAATGTGTAGGAACTTTAAAAAAAAGTCTTATTGATTGTTGAATTTCAAATTTTAAAATTTTAGAGTATCAAATATCTCGAGGAAAAACAAGATAGCCTTGAAGGTCTGCAGAATTAGGTGAACGGGATTTCCTTGCTCATGCTTGTTATATAGGTTTAAAATTTAAAATATTTTGATTGAATAGTTTTAGATTAATTAGAGTCATAATAGAACATTGTTGAACTTATTTGGAATGTTTTGATGTTTGATAATGAATGGTGATTTATTTCTCTCGCATGCATGAATAAAAAAACATGCAGTTAGATTTCATTATTTACTCATGTAAACTATCATTTTCAATAGCATGCATTATTTGATAAATATTTTATTGCACTTGTGATGCTTTGTTATGAATAAGATTGTTGTGGGACTAAAAATAAGATGAAAGATTATTAAGAATCCACGTACTAGTGCAATCGATGAGCCTGAAGTGGATCGAGGTGGCATCTCCTATATGGTATCGTTTGAGATTGTAGAGCCAGAAGGCAAATTATAGGTATTTTCAACCTTGAGTTTCTTGCGACAGCTAAAAGTCCTTTGGAGATGGTACGACGCTGTAGCAAGTACACTCCCTTGGATTGTGATTTTGACAAGTAATCGACCTTAGGCATTACCTAAGATTTGTCTCTGTTTCAGGTCACAGGGAATACCAAGAGTCATATCAACACTCTTCCAGTCTTATATTACAACCAAAAACAATTGAATGCTTGCAAGTGTTTGCAATGTTTTGAATTTTGATCTGTATAATGTGTGTGATGTGTAGGAATGATCCACTGAGCTTTCGAGCTCATCTCTATTTTATATTTTTCAGGTACTCACAGAAGTGGTGTACAGTAACAGCCTTATCAGTCAAAATAGTGTAGTGATACGTTTTATTTAAAGGTCTACACATTTTAGTTTTTTCTTTCATTTTCTCATAGTGTGAATAAACAAATCTTGTAACTATCTCTTTTACTGAACCAATCTATAGGTATCTCATTTTCTTTTGGACTTGAAAAGTATTTCAATGTTTTAGTGTAACCATTGAACGATATTATATGTTTAAGATTTACCATTTTAATAGAAGTTTTTTAAAGTGATTCCACTGCATGATTTGTAATTTGTTATTTATGATTATGATTTCTGATTTTTAATTTGTTTTGTCTAACAGTGGAAATCCGGTGAATATAGTGAAAAGTTATTTTGATCTTTTATTTTATGCGAAATATGTTTCCATAAATTTCTTTGAGAAATATCTATCAGGAAGTTGAATTTGAAGTAAGAGATTTAAACAGGAATATTTTTAAGTAGCATTCTAATTCTCAATGGGCGACGACCCTCGACCACCAATAAGTATGTCGAGCATCCTAATACATCTTATTGGTGCCTGGATGAATGGTATACCTCGAATGATGCAGTTCTGCTAATATTCCCTATCTCAGGTGAGGGTTAGCTTGTAACCACAATCTTCCCCTGAACCTTAGTGCACCATCATTGTCAATCGACCACTCCATATGAGAAGTGTTGTTCGCCCACTCCCAAAACATCATATAATCAACATCATGAGGTTGCACCTCCATGATCTTATCAAGCAGAACTAGCTGGGCTCTCATCTGAGCACTAACTCTGGTCTCAGTGAAGTCTCGTGAAAACTTGTCACTGTCACAAAATCAATCATCCTCCACTCCTAGACATATGTCCAGTCATACTGGCGGTCTCGACTCGTTTCCTACTAAGTGTATCAGCCACAACATTGGCCATCTCAAAATGGTATTCAATACTAAAGTCATAATCTTTTAGCAATTTCATCCACTTCCTTTACCTCATATTAAGATCTTTATGGAAAAATAGGTACTTGAGGCTCTTGTGATCTGAATACAGCGTGAATCATTCACCATGAAGATAATGTCACCAAATCTTGAGTGCAAAAATAATAACTGCTACTTCTAAATCATGGACAGGGTAGTTCTTCTCATGAACTTTTAACTGTTTGGAATCAAAGGCTATGACCCTGCCATTTTGGATCAATATACAACCAAGGCCTAATCCTGATGCAACAATGTAAATCGCTAACTCTTGACCTGGTTCAGGCAAAATAAGAAAGAACTGGCACAGCTATCAACCTTTGTTTAAACTCCAGAAAGGCATGCTTATCGTTATAGGTCCATACAAAAGGTACATTTTTCTGGGTTAGCTTAGTCATCGGTGCTACGATGCGAAAGAAATTTTGTATAAATCTCTAATAGTAACCTGCTAAACCCAAGAAACTACGAATCTCAATCATTGTGGTAGGTCTAAGCAAATCAACAATCACTTTGACTTTGGCCGAATCAATAGATATACCCTCGGCTCTAACCAGATGACCCAAAAACTTAACCTCTGTCAACTAGAAGTCACACTTACTCAGCTTTGCATATAGGCGGTGTTCCTTCAAAGTCTATAAGACTACTCTAAGATGTTCTACATGCTCATCTCTAGACCTCGAGTAGATCAGAATGTCATCAATGAGTATGATCACAAACTGATCAAGATAAGGGTTGAACACCCATTGCATCAAGTCCATGAACATCGTTCGGGCATTCATTACGCCAAAAGGCATAACTAAGAACTCATAGTGCCCATAACGAGTCCAAAAAGTTGTCTTTGGTACATCCTCCTCCTAACACGTAGCTGATGGTACCTTGAATGCAAATCAATCTTTGAGAATATTCTGGCACCCTTTAACTAATCAAACAAATCATCAATCTGAGGAAGAGGGTATTTATTCTTTATAGTCACCCTATTGAACTGTCTATAGTCAATGCATAAGCAGACACTCCCATATTTCTTTCTTACATATAACATAGGAGCTCCTCAGGGTGATATGCTAGGTCAAATAAAACCCTTGCCCAGTAATTCTTCCAGTTGAACCTTCAACTCCTATAACTCCTTAGGTGCCATACGGTAACGAGCTATTGAGATTGGCTCAGTCCCCGAGACCAACTCAATGACAAAATCGATCTCTCGCTTAGACGACAAGCTGAGTAGATCATCAAGGAACACCTTGAGGAACTCACATACCACTGAAATATTCCCAAGTCTCGGCTTGGGAGGTTTACCAGTATCTGCGACAACCACATTCACTGAGGCACGCATCTCTTTTGATGTCGCTAATCTGCCCTAGGTGTTAGGTTTATCTAAACCTCTACCCTTGAACACGACTACGGGCTGATTGAGGACCGGGAATACTACACGCTTAGCATAACAATCAACATAAGCGTGATAAGTGGCTAGCCAATCCATGCTTAGAATGACATCAAACTCCAAAAAATTCTAAGAACCGCAGATCTACCACTATCTTTAGGTTACCGACACGAATCACACAATGCTCATAGACCACATTGGGATAAATACGTTCCCTAGCGATAGTACTTAATACAAGCCAAATGGATGCCCTAACTAGTCTATGTTTCAATAGCAGATCCAAATATAAATGATAAGGTAGAGCTGTAACACCCCAGTTTCAGGTCCAAATTTTTTGGTACGTAATCATCGAGTTATCCTTTCCCGAGAATCAAGTTGTCAACTTTTTGAAATAGTCTCTTACTTCATTGACTTTCAAAATAAATCTTAAGTTCAGGAAAAGTAAGTCAAAGCTAAATTTCTCCAATTTAGGAAAAGTGTTTGAGACCAATATCAAATAAAATTCTCGTTAGTGAAGTATTCAAAATAAACTTGATTGTTTTACCAGAAATTCATGTAACAACTAATGTCAGATCATCAGACTAATTGCTACAGCGGATGAAATCATTAAAATCAAATTATATTGGCTAAGCCGGCCAAATATCTCAAAACCAAGATAATACATGTAAAACAAAAAAATTAAAATCAAACAAAACACACATCTAGTTCAGTTACAAAATGAGATAAACAAAGTACAACCTCTAAAGCCTCTTATCCCGAATAAACTACCCACGAGATTTCCAATTAAAAGTAAAAGTCTTTTTGACGTAGGCTACTGCACATTACATCCATGTGTACCTGAAAAATCATATTAGGGTGAGCTCGAAAGCTCAATGGATTTTTCCTACACACCACACACATTATACAGATCAAATCCAAAACATTAAAAATACTTTCACACATTAGGCGTTTCAAACATTCATTTGGTTTTGGTTGAAATCTAAGACCAAAAAAGTGTTAAGATCACTCTCGATATTCCCTGTGATCTGGTCTAACAATAGAAAATCTCAAGTACTATCTAAAATCAATCATCTTTTAATATCACAGTCCTAGTGATAGTACTTCCAGCAGCCTCATACTAGCTTCCAAAGACTTCTAGCTGTTGCAGGCAGCTCAAGGTTGGGAATACCTACAATCCACCTTATGGCTCGTCAATCTCAAGCATTGACATATAGGATATACCACCTCGACCCGCCTTGGGCTCGTCAATCGCACCGGTACATGGATTCTTAATAATCCTTCAATCTTATTTTAGTCTTATAAACAAGTTCAATCATACCCAAGCATTGTACAACACAGTAGAGAATTAATCAAATTATGTATGCAATTCAATAGCAGTTCGAATAAATAATAAATGTTATAAAATGCAATTTACATAGTAGCAATCTTATGTAATACATTCCTCCTATTTATGCATTTCATGACTATGAGTGAAAAGAGATAGTTCATTATTCATCACTCTGCTATTCAAGCACACCAAACAAATTCAATCAGTTTCAAAAGGCAATGCTAATTAATCTAGAATTATTCGAATAAATGCTTTAAATTTTAAATCCATATAATACATATGAGTAAGAAACCCCGCCCACCTGAAAATGTTGGATCTCCTTTGCATCACCTCGTAGAGAGTTGTTCACGCTCCAAAATTATTAATCTACAATTAACTATCAAAATAATAAATTCTAAGTTTTAATTACTCATCTAAAATAATTTAAAATAATTCTAGGCTCGAACACGCTCAAGCTCTCATATCTACTTTATTCAAAAATGGAATCTTTTTCCCAAACATCCTTATTTCTATTAGACCCAAAATAAATCTAATCTAGGCTCACTGAACCTCTAGAATTTCCTTCAATACTCTATTTTTATTTCCAAAGGAGATTTATGCCTATTCAACTAATTTCACTCAGATCAAAGTAAGGTTTCTAAATCTAAAAATAAAGATCATTTTAATTAATTTGAAGGTCTCAGTGTTCATCCAAATTTGGTTCAAAAATACTTCTAAGCTTATATTTTAGAAAAATAATACCTCTATTGTTTTAAACTTTCAATCTGAAAATAAAAACTCTACTAATAAATTCTCAAGCTTATACGATTCATTCGCTTCCAAATAAATTTATTTAGATCATAACTAATAATTTAAAAACACTAAAACTTGAATTTGGGTTCCAAATTTAGATCTATAACAAAGGGGAGTTTCTAAATATTAAAATCCTTTCTTCACATGCAAATAAATCAAATAATAAATTTTAAAATAAATCTCCGAATCTCTGAACCCCCTTAACTTTGATGGCATTCATTCTAACATCCATCTAAAATAATCCACCAGCATAATAATTTTGTACTAAGAAGAATAAGATTTTTGGGCTTGAAACCTTAAGCCAAAAGCCCCAAGATTTACTAATTTTGACATCGGAGCTTCCCAAATTTTTCTTCCCGTTCTTTACATTCCATTTAATTTGATCATTTGTGCTAAACTAACTACAACACCAAAATTAGAGAAAATAAGATGTTATACCTTGTTATCTTCAATCTTTGTTCAAAACTCATCCAAATGTTTTATAAGAATAATCTCACAGCTTTGTTTCCCTTTCGTTCCCTTTTTAAAAATGTGATTCCTGATGCCCAAAATCTGTTGCAAACTCAAAACAAACATTCAATCTCTACATCACAAATAGTAGAGTTGCTAAGTCATCCATTAAATAGGAAAAATGAAATTTACCATGTTCCAAAGCATTACCAACGTTGAAGTTCCTTCCGCAAACTCGTTCTTCATGTTTCTATGCACTAAAACCCTCTCAAAATCCCTCAAACAACCAATTGAAATTCTTATTTGTTCGTTGAAGCTTTTTTATGCAAAAACTCCAATCTCAGGCATCAAGAATTAGTTACCTTCATGCCCAAAATCCAGCACAAAGGGTTCGAATCTAGGGCATCAATCTATGGACGTTTCGTTTTTGTGCAAGAAGAAAATCTAGGGCATTAGTTTTTTTTTTTTTTGGTTTCACGTTCAATGCCAAAACTCACAAATCATGCACCGCAATGTATTCTTCTTCTCCTTCGTGCATAGCAAAACACATCAACCTTCTGTTTCTTCTTCGTTCGAACACAATACCCAACAGTAGCAACATTCTTCATCTTCCTCGCACAAGGTCGCACCATTTATCACGCACACAACTAGGTTTTCTTCATTCTTCCTCTTCACAGACTAGCATCAATAGTAGCATGCAATCTATTGTTCGTTCCTCTGTTTGGTTTGCAAATGACAACAAGCATCCATTCTCATCTTCATGCGAACATAGTAGCAACACACACACACACACTGCTTCTTCGTTTTAGTCCGCCAAATCGCAATAGCTTGTTCTTCGTTCTTCTTTTCGCAATTCACAACAGTCGCACATCCTCTTCTTCCTCACACACACAACACACCACACCCTTACTTTTCTTCTTCGTTTTTTGTCCAACAATAGCAATAACTACCAGCCATTGCTGGTTTTCTTCTTTTTTGTCTCCCTCGTCACCCTTGAATACACCCTGTTAGTTGTATTTTATACTAACATTATTATATATATTTTACATATGTTTTGCATGAGTTTAGGTAGAAAATAGGGCATAATTACTTATAATTAGGTACATAATTATTTATATTCATATTTCATGCTATTTATATATTTTAAGAATTTTAATATAGTTTTTATCATTTATATTAATGATTTAATGCTCGAGGAAGGATTAGTATTTGTTTGTGTAGGTTTATAATAATTGGGAGCAAATATATGCAAGAAGGAAGAATAAATATGGAGTAATTGATCACAAGCAGCTAATGGTCAAGCCCAACTCGGTTCAACCCAAAATAACGCCTGTGTGCATGAAGAAAATGGCGAGATTTGTCAATGGCAAAAAGTTATTGAAGACCAGAGAGAAGAAAACTAAAGAACAGAATTGAAAAAGACATCAAAATTGAAGCACAAGAATTGAAGAACAAGATCAAAGCCTAATCTATTATGATCTTTATTTTATTTAATTCTTCGTTTGGTACTTTCTTAAATATATCCGGCTAAGTATTTTTTATTTCTAAGATATAATTTAGATTGTAGTAACTTTTGATTTTTACTTTGATTAATTTATTTTGAGGTATTGTTTTATATTCTGTGTGTTTAACGCTTTTTATTGATTGGCCACCTATAAATTAATTTTAGATTATTGAATTAACTCAGGAGGGAGGTTCAATAATTGGATATTCAGAATATAAACCTATTTGAATTAATTGACTGTGACGTTGTTAATTTTTTAGGAGGTTGCACGTGATTAATATTTTAATGCATTAGTTTATTGACTGTACACCTCAGGAGGGGGTATTAGGCAATTTAACTGATAGGATTAAGGCGCATCGGAAGAGGGTTTTAATTATTTGTGCTATAACCTACAATAACAAAATTTAAATTATTTGAAATAAATATCAAAATTGAATATATGATATTTTACTATCTTAGAATTTTAATTCATATATTTTTCAATTTAATATTCACTTGTTTTCAATTTGATTTTAAATTTAATTTAAGTTTAATTTAAGTTTTTAATATTTAATTTGATTTTAAGTCTTAATAAAATTGAGATTAAAATTAGATTGGGATTTAAGATATTAACCATAAACCGTAGGACGATAATCCGGTATTTGCAAGTATATTACTATTGCGATCCTATACACTTGTAGTGATTTCAATAAGTTTTTGGCACCGTTGCCAGGGAATGGTGTTAATAATCTTGAAACCAATTGAAATTAGTTAAAATTTTAATTAAGGATTTCAATTTTATTTTATTCTTTATTTTTATTAGATTCAACTCATTTTTATAATTTAATAGTTTAATTCAATAGTTTTGTTTTTTGTGTTTTTTGTGTTTTTTATAACAATTGATTATTTTATATTAAATTAATTTAGTTAGTTTTGATTGTTTTTATTTGGTTTAGTTAGTTTTGATTGTTATTATTATTTTTTGGTTAGTTTTAGGTTAGTTGTTTTTTTTTGTTTTGGTTAGTTATTATTAATTGTTATTATTTAATTTTAGGTTAGTTAATCGTTATTTTTTTGTGTTAGTTTTAGTTTAGTTTTTTTTTCTTTTCTTTTTAGGTTAGTTTTTCTTTTCGTTTCTTTTGTTTTTTTTTTTCATCTTTTGTTTTATTACTCTATTGTAGTTATTATTTTTATTAATTCATTAATTATTTTTGGTTTAGTATTTTATTTTTTATTATTCTTATTTTTTTACCTTTTTTAATTTTATTCTACTTTTATTTTTATCTTAGATTTAATTATTTTATTTTTTAGGCATAAAATTAATTTAGTCAATTTCTGTAATTTATTTATAAAAGACATTAAAAAATATTTTTATTGTTTATTTGATTTCATTAGTTAATTCAATTCAGTTTTATTTTATTTTTTTATTACTATTATTCTTATTTAATTATTAGTGTTTAGTTTTTTATTGTTTTATTTTTTAGTTTAGTTTAATTTAGTTTAGTTTTTTTCGTTTAGTTTTATTTTATTATTATTATTTGTTAAGCATTTTTTTTAGTTTAGTTTATTTTATTTTTGTTATTGTTATTTTTTAGCATATTTATTTTATTTAATTTTTATTTTTATTCTTATTTATTTATTTTTTAAGGCATTTTATTAATTTTAGTTAGTTTATTTTTATCTTTATTTTTATTTTTATTTTTATTTAGCGTTGTTTCAGTGTAATTTATTTATTTATTTTATTTATTATTGTATGTTCTTTTTTTGTTTTGTTCTCTCTATTTTTATTCTCTTTATTTTATTTTATTTTATTTATTTAATTCGTTGGCTCGCTACACTTGATTTGTTTTCTTTGCTTGTGGTGTTTCAGGTTGTTAATGAGTAGAGACTCAACAGAGTTGAGTGAACCAGACTGGTTGAAAACACGAGGACAATTTCAGGTGGAAACTCGAAGCCATAGATCTGATATGGCTAAGAGTAGTAAATCTTCAATTGGTACTAATGGTGAAGCACCTCTTTGAGACTTTTCAAGCCTATGCTTAATAATAACTACTCCGGAATTGCCAGAACACCCATCAATGCCAATAGTTTTGAGTTGAAGCCCTCTTTGATTTCAATGGTACAATAACAATAATTTGGGGGTTTGGCTACTGAAGATCCGATGGCGCACTTGAACTCATTAATGGAAATTTGTGATACTATCAAGATGAATGGTGTGACTGAAGATCAGTTGAGATTGAGACTTTTTTCCTTCTCTTTAAGGGATAAGAAATGGACATGGCTGCAAACTCTCCTACCTAGTAGCATCAACACTTGGGAAGAGATGGGACAGAAATTCATGCAAAAGTATTTCACTCCTGCCAAGGTTCATCAACTTATGGGTGAAATCAGTTCATTCAACGAGTCCCTTTATGAACATGGGAGAGATTTAAGGATTTACTATGAAGATGCCCACAACATAGCTATCTTCCTTGGCTACAGATTCAGACGTTCTACAGTGGTTTGACACCACCTACTATAGCCTTGGTTGATTCAGCTGCCGGTGGTTCCTTGATGGGAAAGTCTACTACAGATGCCACTCATCTCATTAAAGATATGGCAGCTAATGCATATGGATATGGCATAGAGAGAAGATCAGTGAAACGGTGTGGAGTACATGAGGTTGATGAGATTACAGCTCTGCAGGCCCAGATAGCTTCCATGACCCACCAGATGAATTCATTAACTGAGAAATTGGGCAACAGACTATTTTGGGCTCCTCAGAACCAATCTATTTTGGCTATAGCAGAAGCACATAAGGCCACTTTTAATATAGAAGCTTCTATAGAGCAGTTAAATGCGGTGAACCGATTCAATAATTATCAAGGTCAACAACAGGGGTCTAATGCTCCTCAATATTATCATTCGGGGATCCGTCAACATAAAAAATTCTCTTATGCGAATAATAGAAACGTCCAGCAAGCTCCACCAGGTTATGTCCCTCAACAGAGTCTATTTGAAAAGAAACCATCTATGGAAGACAAACTAGATGAGATCATGAATATGCAAGCTCGTTTCTTTAAAGAATTAAGTGGAAGAATAGATCAAAATGACAACAGAGTCTCAAGTTTGGAAATACAAATGGCAAACATGAATGCGACTGTGAAGAACCTTGAGACTCAAATGGGACAGATAGCCCAAGCATTCTCCAATTAGCAGCGAAGCTCCTTTCCTAGTGACACTCAGGTAAATCCTTAAGAAAGTTGCAATGCCATATCTACAAGAAGTGGGCGAGAAGTTCAGAAACCACCCATTCCATCCAACCCTCCTATACTAGTTGATGAGACTATATATTCTAAAGGGTTAGCTCTTATTGAGTCAACTGATCCAGCACCTACTGATAATGAAAAGAAAAAGGTTAGACACTCGGCATCACTATTCAAGGTAACAAATACCTTGAGCCTCCTCCGTTACCCTTTCCCCAGAGGTTTTATAAGAAGCAGGTAGATCATGAAACTGTGCGGTTGACAGAGGAGTGTAGTGCTATAATACAAAGAAAGCTGCCTCAGAAGTTGAAAGATCATGGGAGTTTCACTATTCTGTGTAGCATATGCACTAAAATATTTTCAAAAGCTCTTTGTGACTTGGAGACCAGCATTAATTTTATGCCCCTTTCAGTATACTGCCGGTTGGACCTATCAAAGATCAAGCCAATCAGTATTACCCTTTGGCTTGTAGACCGTTCGGTCACTTATCCATGAGGCGTTATTGAGGATGTTCTAGTAAAGGTGGATAAGTTTATCTTCCCAGCTGATTTTGTAGTTTTTGACATGGAAGAAAACGATGAGATACCACTGATTCTTGGGCGACCATTCTTAGCTACAAGTCAGGCCCTAATAGATGTCACCATAGGAAAGTTCACATTGAGAATGAATGACAAACGAGCTGTCTTAAACATCTATAGTTCATTGAAGCCCCTTATTGAAGTGCTAGAATGCAAGAAGGATAATATGATGCAAGCTGGCAATCAGAGAGAGATTAAAAAGCCCAGACCTCCTGATATTCAAGTTAAAGATGTTGAACTTGCTAAAGGGGGGCCATACAAGCACATAGGAAGCTTGACTATGTTATGCAAGAGCTGCATGACGCTGTTCATACTCAAAAAAAGTCCTAAGAAGCAATCACAAGATCCATTCCTAAAATATAAGCATCCACAAGATATTATGAAGCAAAAGTAGCCTAAAGCCCAAGTGTTTGCAAAAGATCAGCAAATTGGGCTTTGGTTAACCCGTATCCACGTCGAGTTGACGACGTTAAACATAGCGCTTAGTGGGAGGCAACCCACTGGTTTTATTTTTCTTTTATTTTCATTTATTTAGATAGGATTTAATTTAATTTTTTTTTTCATATGCGTGCATTATAGTTTATTCAAAAAATAAAAAAAATAAAAAAAATTCATTATTTTAGTTAATTATTCTCTAGTACTTGTCTTCTTTATGCCACATGCAGGTTTTCTGAGCGCCTTAGCGTACTATCCTCCCTGTGAGCATTAAAGTAAAGTGTGTTCTTGAAGACAAGCATAATTTAAGTTTGGGGGTACGCATTGAAGAAAATCTTCTTCAATTTCAGGTTTATTTTTCCTTTATATTTATATATTTTGTGTGCATTAATGCTTCTAAACTGCATATGGGCATATCACATACATAGCTATTGAAATTCTTTCATGACATTTAGATACTAGGATTATTTATTTAGAGTTAGGACATGAGCATATAGAGCATATAGATGTTACTAAGGCTAGATCCATGCCATATTTTTTGAAAATTTTCATTAAGTAACCTATGAAATTGAAAATTCCTCTAGTATGATGAGACAAAGAACTAAGGTACTTTCAAACAGTCTATGTGCTTAGTTTGTATGAAATTTGACCTCGACAGATCTTTGTAGTCTTAGATAGATTAAGAATCTGAAGACTGAGGAAAGTAAGGAGTAAAAACCAAACCACAAGTAGAGAGAATTTCCCACAAACTTTTAAAATAATCAAATCTGTCTTGAACACTGCTTAGGAATGATTATAGGAGGGAAATGAAGTAGGCCATCATTGTTTGAGTCACAGCCTAAAGGTCGGTCCAAGCATTTATAATCTTTTGTAGCCAATTTTGAACCTTATAGATTATTTTCTTGTTATGAACCTAAACATTATATATATAAAAACACTCTATCCTTTTATGAATATCTTAGTTAGACCTATTTGTGTACACTCATGGTTTTAATACTACCTTTTCTGATGATGTGAAAGAAGGAGGGGATGCTAACATTGAAATACATATGTTTTTAATTTTTGTTTCAGCTTTTATTTTGTTTAGTAAAAAAAAGAAATAAAAGAAATAAAAAGAAAAAAAAGAGTTATATCTATTTTTTAGTATTTCAGTATTGTTAATGATAGCTAAACTTTCTACTTTTGTATGAGTGTCCATGTGAGTACAATTTGGAGTGCACGTAATGAAATAAATTTGGGGGAGCTATGAAGACAAAGTTTTGAGCATGAACGAGAAATACAAAGGCTTAAAAAGAAATGATCAAGCTATATTGAAAAAAAAATCAAACAAAATAGGTTGTTATTATTGCTATGAGTGTACACTTGAGTCAAATTTAAATTACTATTACACTTGTACATTGAGCTAGACCACGTTACAACCTAAAAGAAAGACCACTGATCCTGACTATAGTTTGACTTAAGTAGAAGATAGATAGAAGAGAGAATTGAGAGGGTCTCTGTACTTAGATATTAGGAAAGGATTTCTATGAGTGGGATGGTGCTTGCAAATCACTTACAAAGTCTAGGAGGATTAAGATACTAACAGATGAAAGGGTGAAGTTGAGAAAATAGTTGATGAACTAAAAATCTAGACAACCTGAATAGCCCTAAGAAAGTGTTAATGAGTCATAAACTATAGGAACGAAAGATTGAGGTTACAATGATGAGTGAAAAAGAATTTAACTTTATATGGTATGGTATGTTAGTTTAGATTAGAGTTATTGTTCAAGGACAAACAATAGTTTAAGTTTGGGGGTATTTGTTAGTTGCATTGCATACTAACATTATTATATATATATTTTATATATGTTTTACATGAGTTTAGGTAGAAAATAGGGCATCATTACTTATAATTAGGTACATAATTATTTATATTCATATTTCATGCTATTTATATATTTCAAAAATTTTAATATTGTTTTTATCATTTATATTAATGATTTAATGCTCGAGGGAGAATTAGTATTTCTTTGTGTAGGTTTATAATAATTGGGAGCAAATATATACAAGAAGGAAGAATAAATATGGAGTAATTGATTACAAGCAAATAATGGTGAAGCCCAACTCGGTTCAACCCAAAACAACGTCTGTGCACATGAAGAAAATGGCCAGATTTGTCAATGGCAAAAAGTTATTGAAGACTAGAGAGAAGAAAACTAAAGAACAGAATTGAAAAAGATATCAAAATTGAAGCACAAGAATTGAAGAACAAGATCAAAGCCTAGTCTATTATGATCTTTATTTTATTTAATTCTTTGTTTGGTACTTTCTTAAATATGTCCAACTAAGAATTTTTATTTCTAAGATGTAATTTAGATTGTAGTAACTTTTGATTTTTATTTTGATTAATTTATTTTGAGGTATTATTTTATATTATGTGTGTTTAACACTTTTTATTGATTGGTCACTTATAAATTGATTTTAGATTATTGAATTAACTCGTTGTAATACTCCGTAACTTCACGAGCGTGTCACGTCGTGAGCAAATAATTAGATAAATAAAATAAAGTAATTACAGCAAATAAATAGCGAGAAATAGAACAAAAAAATAATAATAATAAGATGTTGGAAAAATTCTAATAAATGGAATTTCGGTGGAATGGAAAGGGGCTTGACGGAGAAGCTAAGAAGAAGAAGAAACCAGAACACTCTGGTTGCATGGAAACCGACACAGACAAATACTCGAATTCTGTAGTGCTTCAGGTGTGGCGGTGGCCGGTTAATGAAGTATAAATAAAGAGGTGTGTGTGTGTTGGTGATAAGAGGGGCGTGGCAGTGAGGTGAGGCAATATCTGTGGAAGTTGCAGATGACGTGAAGAAGTAGAGCAAACGGACCCTGCTTTGCATGGCTGCTGCTACTGCTCTTGTGCCTGCTGCATGCTACTATTCTGGGTGCTGCTACCACTGCCACTGTTGCAGAACGAAGAAGAGTGGGTGCATGCTGGTGGAGAAACAAAGATGAGGAACCAGTTCGGCTGGTTTTGCAACCATGGCTGCTCAAACGAAGAAGAAGAAACCGTGCAGCAGGAAACAGAGGAGCATAGTGACTAGTTTGGTGAAGGTGCTGGTTACAGCTGCTGCTACGCTGGGCTGCAAACGGAAATGAACCGAGAAGAGGGAAGAGAGGAACAGAGCAACGACGCTCTGATTTCTGCTGCGGTTCCAGCAGCCATGCTACACGAACAGAGGAAGGAAAAACGCAAGAAGTTGCTAACCGAGGATAGGGATAAAGAACAGAGGCCGGAACCTGGTTGCTCTGTTCTAGACCGAGATGCAGGGAAGAAGAAGCAGCTGGTTGCTGCAACTACTACTGTGGCGGTAATGAACTGGTGTGCTGCTGTTGAAGAACAAAACAGGGGGCGTTTGGGTTGTTGGTGGCCGTTGCAATTGCTGCTGGAACAAAGAAGAAGAAGATGAAACGAAGAGGACCGACTACCGGAGAGGTGTGCAGCTGCTGCCATGGCAGTCTCGGATGCTGCTACATGCTGCGGTGACTGAAGAAGAATGCAGCTGCTGTATAGGCTGTCGGACGAAGGGAAGAAGTAGACCAACATTGCTGTTTTAGCAGTCGCTGCTGAATGAAGAAGAAGAAATTTCTGCAGCTGCTATGGGACGGTGATGATGGCTACTGGTGTGTGCTTGATGCGTCGAACAGGGGAGAAAGATGAAGTGGCCAGTGTATGTATTGTGTATGGTTGTGAGTTCGTGGTTGCTGTCCGTGAGGAACTTTTGGGAGATTTGAGTGGTTTTCTGCTGGTGGACCGTCAATGAAACAAGAAGAAAAAAAAAAAAAAATTGAAATTGGACTGTTGTTATCCATGGAAATGAAGAAGAAAAGCTGCAGGAAGGAAGAAGTGGTGGCATTTCTTTCATCAGCTAGTGGATAACCGAATTAAGAGGTAAGATAAGTTATTGAATTTTTAT
>JAJIYU010008331.1:0-18107 GCA_030144865.1 Tinospora cordifolia | reverse complement strand
TTTATATATATATATATATATATGTATATCAATATAACTGATGCTTGACATAATGACAGGCAATGAACAATGACTAACATCGGTAAGCTTCCCAAAGGGACTGCTGATAAACATAACAGAAGATCTATAAATCATAGACATGTAAATTCACCAAGAAGTAACTATAAGTTTAGCAAACCACCTTTGTAAATTATGGTCCATCATAAAGATTACATAAGAGAAGACCAAATGCAGTGTTGTCAAGGCACCGCCTAGTCACCCAGCCCCTCCCAGCGCTTAGGCACTAGTTTGGGCATTGGGAGGGGGGTTTTTTATAATTAAAGAAAAGTTGAAGGGCCCTCTTGCACATATGCATAGAAAATAAGGTCTTAAATTTTTTTTTTAATCTTCTAAAAACCTAACTAGAACACGATTTCGTCTTCTTCATTGCAAGCCCCCAATGTCTTCACCTTTTTAGCCTCGCCGGCGACCTTCGTCTTCTTCCAAAACTACGACGACCTTCGTCTTCTTCAACCTCCGGCGACCTTCTTCACGATCTCGCGCAGTCTCTCGCAGCTCCCTCTCTACCGCGTTCTCTCTCGCAGTCTTTCTCTCACGTAGTCTCTATCTTTCGGGCAACTCTCTCTCTCTCTCTCTCTCTCTCTCTCTCAGCTCTATCTCTCTCTCCGGCGCGCTCTCTCTCTCTTGGCACACTTTCTTTCTCTCCCGCAGTCTCTCTCTCTCAGCTCTCACTCTCTTTCGCAAGTCTCTCGATCTCTCTCTCAGTCTCTCTATCGCAGCTCTCTCTCTCTCTCTCTGTCTCTTTCTCTCACGCAATCTCTCTCTCAGTCTCTCTCTCTCTCGCACTCTCTCTCTCTCTCAATCTGTCTCTCTCAGCTTTCTCTCTCTCGTAGTCTTTGTCTCTCTGTCTCTGTCTCTCTCTCGCAATTCGTTCTTGCAATTCGCTCTCGCAGTCTCTCTTTCTTAGTCTTAGCTGCTCCCCTCAGTGTCGGTCTCTCTCAGTCTCTATTTGCAGATACTTTTTTACTCTTTGGGCATCAATTGGCGGAGGGACTAACTGGTCATCAATTGGCGGAGGGACTAACTGGTCATCAATTGGCGAAAGGATTGTCTTTGTGCATCGATTGGCCGGTAAAATCATAATATTGCATTCTTTGTTTAATTTTTACTTAATAATTTTTCTGAAATTATTTATATTTTTTAAATTATCTTTTTTGCATATCAATTTGTTCATTTTTTATTTTTTATTTTTGAAGACCTGGTGGTATCCGAGGCCCCTCCCCCGACTAATCCACCAAGGGGCACCCACGCCCGCCCCAAGGCCCGGACCCGGGAGATAACGAAGCGAGTGGCTGTAGCGAGAATCGAACTCGGGACACTTTGGGAGCACGAGCCCGTCCTGCGCCATCACGCCATCGCCCCGGGGGCAATTTGTTCATTAATGAATTTTATGATTTTATTTTTATGAATTTGTATAGATTAGAACACTAGATGGCATCCGAGAGTTGTAGTTTAAGTGTGAAGTCAAAAGATATTGGATAGAAATATGCATATTTGAAGGACCCAACAAACAAAAGTAAAGTCTCATGCAACTTTTGTCACAAGAAAGTGAGCCAAGGTATCAATTGGTTGAAGCAACATTTGGCTGGAGTGGGAGGAAATGTAATTTCATGTGTAAGATGTCCCGAATCAGTGAGAGCTTAATGTAGGGCAGCTCTTGTAAAAAATTCAAGAAGTAGCAATAAAAATTTATTGGGTTCTTTGGGTTCTTGTGAAGTAGAACAAGATTTTCATATGGAAGGAGATGATTTTGATGATGAAGATAATGATGAGATTAATGTGGTGCTACATGGTGGAAGTGGAAGTGGAAGTGCACCAAGGCCCCCGAAAAGAAGGGGCCCAAAGGATCATTTTGTTCAACTTGATCCCGAAGAAGCATTGTGAAGAAATAAAGGAAAACAAGCAACCATTGAGAGTATGACAAAAAAAGTCCAAGAGAAAGAAAGTATGTCAATATATAATGAGGAGGATGTATTAACAGGGAATTCCATTTAATTCTTTGAAAGCAAAGAGTTTCAAGGTAATGATTGAAGCTATTGGACAGTTTGGACCTGATTTGAAGCCACCTAGTTACCATGAAGGAAGGGCAACATTCTTGAAGGAGGAGTTGGCATATACCAATGAGTTGTTGAAGCCCATCAAAGATTCTTGGGCAAAATATGGTTGTAGTATCATGTTTGATGGTTGGACAGATAGGAGAAGTAGGAGTTTGATTATTTTTTTGGTTAACAGTCCTTCTGGCACAGTATTCTTAGACTCTATAGGTGCTTCATCATATGTGAAGACTGCAAAAACTCTTTTTTAAATTGTTGGATGACATTGTTGAGAAAATTGTTCAAAAAAATGTTATTCAAGTCATCACAAATAATGCAGCGCCATATGTAGCCGCAGGAAGAATGTTAATGGAAAAGAGACGCCATCTATTTTGGATTCCCTGTGCAGCACAACGCATAGACTTGATGTCAGAAGACATTGGTGCAATTCCAAGGTGAAGGAGTGATTCAAAACGCTTTTTTTTTTCAGGCTTCATATATAACCACGGGTTTGTTTTGAATTTGATGAGGACATATACATATGACAATGATATCATCCGGCTACAGTCACGAGATTTGCCACCTCATTTCTTACTTTACAGAGCATTTATAGGAAAAGAGATGCATTGAAAAAAAATGTTCACTTTTGACGAATGGAATGCTTCTAAGTGGCCTCGTGATGCCAAAAGGATAAGGGTATGTGGTATTGTCTTCTCAAATTCTTTTTGGAATGGGGTTATCTATGCCATTAAAATCTCAGGTCCCTTGGTGAAGGTTTTAAGATTGGTTGATGTAGACTGCCCATCGGATACATATATGAAGCAATGGACAGAGTCAAAGAAACAATTAAAAAGGCTTTGGAAGAAGACAATCAAGAGTAAGTTCCTAGATATTTTTTTTAATAATCTCTTTGTAAGATTATTAATTAGGGACGTGTATTTAAATTTTTGAATTTCTAAGTTTTAACTTTTAAATTTTTTTTATTGTTAAAAAATTACAGATTCTCATCTATATGGGGTATTATTGATAGAAGATGGGATTTACAACTTCATCACCCACTCCATGCTGCTGGGTATTATTTGAATCCTCAAATTTTTTATGCAAATAATTTACAACGTGATCCAGAGGTTTCAAATGGGCTATATGAAGTGGTGAAGAGGTTGTCACTAAATCCAGAAATTACTGATAAAATTTAGGATGAGATGGGGTCGTATTCAGTTGCTAAAGGCAACCTTGGCAAAGACTCAGCAATTAGAAAGAAAGCGACTATGGCACCAAGTAACAACTGACAAGTCTTATTTTATATATTTATGTTTTTTTTTTAATTATGTGTTAAAAATATTTATTCTTTTTATATTTTTGCGATATAGTTAAGTGGTGGTCACTTTTTGGATCTCAAACTCCACATCTTCAAGATTTGGCTTTAAAAGTTCTTTCCGCAACGTGTAGCGCTAGTGGATGTGAAAGAAATTAGAGTGTATTTGAGCAAGTGAGTTATATATTTTAGATAAGCCTTAAGTTCTTAGTTTACTATATCTTTTTATATATATTCATCATATTGTAGTAACGTAAGTTTTTTTTTATTTTGGACTTTTAGATCCATTCAAAGAAAAGGAATAAATTAGAGCAAAAAAGGTTGAATTATCTAGTATATGTGCGTTACAATCAAAAGTTGGTGGATCGACACAAGAAGAAGGAAAAGTTGGACCCAATTCTTTTAGATATTATGACGATAGTAATGAGTGGCTAACTGGACATGCCGAAGAGTTTGTTCATGAAGATGAAGATTTGATATAGACACAAGTGAAAGAAGCTTTGGCTCCACCAAAATTAAGGTATTATACTAGAAGATCAAGACAACAAAGAGATGTGGGTCGGAGCAGCTCAAGTATGAAGATGAGCTATTATTTGATTCATCAGATTCTGACACAGATACTGAGTTATATAACAAAGATGTTGATAAAGACGATTTTGATGATGATAATATTTTCGAAGATGTCAATATTAAAACTCTAAAAGAAATTCCTCTTGTTGATGATTGATGAAGATGTAATTTGTTTTTGTTGACTTGTGACTTTTGAGTCTTTTTGGAATGTTATAAAGTATGTGAATTTATGATGATCATGATTCATGAGTTTATTATGATATATTATTTAATATATATTATTTATTTATAATTTTATAATTTATATATAATTAATTAATTATAAATTAATAAAAAAATTAATATATATATATAAGTGAGGTGCTAATAAATAAATAAATAATTTTTCAGGGACTTCTAAATAATTATTTTGAGGATCGCCTAGGCCCCGCCTCGCCTTATGATGGCTTAACGCCTTAAACCGCCTTACCGCCTTGACAACACTGACCAAATGTACGAAAGAAATGTGATTTTCCATGCAACTTATTCGAAAAAATTGACTAACATAATTTATTAAGAAAAAGGGTGTGCTCTATTCACAAGGCTCCTACCACTATTGTTTTGGGGAAGATATGATTTGTGCATCCTAGACCATACAAAGTTACAAACCACGCTAAAGGGAAGACGTTTCCAGATTTGGCCTCTGATAGACCACCTATTGACAAGCATATTCAAGAAGGAAGAGGTGAAGAATTATAAATGGATCCTCCACTAGTTAGCAGTGATGTTTGTGTATTGTAAAATTGTTCTTTCTTTCTTTTGTTCTACACAAAGGGAGAACTAAAAACAGAAGGCACTCATTCATTTTTTTTGGAAGAGGAACAAGAAGTGGTTCTTGTACTAATTTTCTGGTTTCTTCAAGAAAAACACAACAGTTACGGATTTTCTTCCAGATCCTATTTATTTCCAAAATTGGTTTCTAACATTTCGTATCCAAGAATATTGGGGCAGGTAGACCAAAAGAAGAGTGCAAGAAGAGTTGAATCTCCACAAAAGGTGGTAAAGGAGATGATAAATGAGTTTCAGTAGCTGCCAGAAGTGGAGCATTCTGAAGTTGATCTTGTGCAGAACATGTGTGGAGGACACACAAAGCATAATTGAAGCTTTGCACCCATTATTAGATGAAAATAGCTAAAACAGATCGTTATAATCCAATGTCCAAACATCATGATCTGTGGCAGGTTTCTAGGAAAGGGAAAAAATAAATAAAATAAAATAAAATTAGCCTCCAATAGGGGGAACAAGAGGTGGTGACTGGGTTGCAGTGGATGGCGGATCCATGGGAAATGGCAAGGTAGGAGAAAATTGGAGATGCTGATCTTTATCAGTGACAATCTAAGAGGATGGTATGATTTTAAAGAAAGATTTTTTCTGTGTTTTCAATCATCGCAAGCTGGAATTTTGTCTGAAGCAATATAATGGCAGTGAGACAAATGGGATCAATATCCTATACACACACAAATTTGAGATTCGTGTTGCGCCTTTGACAGACATGTCTGAAGAAGTTTTGAAAAGCACATTCATTTGTGGGTTGTTGCCAGATATTAGGGCAGAAAACTGTTTGCAGGTGCTGTAAGGTTTGTCACAGCTAATGCTTATGAGAAAACAAGCGGAGATTGAAGTTTGATTTTGAGAACAGCCTTTCTCAGGAGGACTGAAACCTTCGAGGTTTGCTTCTATTCCAAATAAGGAGAAACCTTTCCAAAAGAATGTGTGGCTCTCAATGACTCACAACCTGTGTTTCAAAGGGATGTTCCAACAAAGAGGTTGACATCATTGGAATTGCAAGCATGATGAGAAAGGGGATTGTGTTTCGTTGTGATGAGAAACAGTTGCATGCTGTTGGTTCACAAGGATGAAAAGAAGAGTGTGATTTAGTAGGTTATGAGAGTGCACCGGAGACAGCCCGAGAGATTATCTGAAACAATCAAGTTGTCACTGAATTTGATATTTAGATTGACTACTCCAGGCTTGATGAATATTTCAGAGGTGCTTGGTTCTAGGGAGGTCGTCAATTTGATCGTATGTGGAGCAAACCATAATTGTTTATCAGCCCAACTAATTAAACAACTGGGTATTCTCTCTTCTAAGATTACAAGTTATTGGGTCATGAAGGGGAATGGAGTATCAGTGTAGGGGAAAGGCATCTGTTGGGATCTTTGCATTGCAATGCAAGGATTCATTATGATACAAGACTTTCTTCCTCTTGAATTGAAAGGGGCTACTGTTGTTTTAGGGATGCAATGGCTTGGCACTCTAGGTTGCACGATTGTAAGCTCTTAAGAATAAAAATTAAAGTTGGAGAATCATCTATAGTCTTTAGGGGCAACCCAAGTGTATGAAAGATCAAGGCGTTTCTTAAAGCGATGTTTCGCATGTTATAATAGTGTGTTCAAGGGGTGCAGCTGGAGTTGCAGCAACTTGCTACTACTGTGACACAGCCTAATGGTTATGTGAAAATGACAAATTCAATCCAACATGTTCTTGACAAACACCAAAAGGCTTTTGCCCCTATTTCATCTTCACCAAGAGCTTGAGATTTAGAAAATGTGATGCCTTTAGTAGCAAGTGCAACCCCAGTAAATATGCGTTCAAAGGTGATGGAGACCGGTATCATTGAGCCAAGCTCAAGTCCTTTCTCTAGCTTGATTTTGTTGGTTAGAAAGAAGGATGGGGAGTAGGAGATTTTGTATCAACTAAACAAAGGAACCATTCCCAATCATTTTGCATTACCATCCGTTGATGAGCTACTTGATGAATAATATAGTGCGATCCTTTTTTTAAGGCATTCGACCTCCATTCACAGTGCATCAACTTGGCATCGACCATATTGATATTTCAAAAACAACATTTCAAACTCAAAAGCCCATATTGATTTTTTTCACAATGTGTAACACCTCGAAAATTTTTGAATTAATTGAACAAAATAATTAATTAAATAAATAATGACATAATGTGATAAATAATTACAAAAATAATAAAATTTGACAAAATAAGAGAACAATACACCACAATTCACCAAAATATATATATATATAGGATTTAAATATTTCAAGAGATATAAAACATTAAGATAATTTATCTAGACCCCAAGATGAAAATTAACCACCGAGAAGTAAAACAATAATTTTACCACCTAAAGGTAAAATGATCAATTTACATTAAATATAGCACATGGGAGTCTATAGAAGTGATGTGAACATAAACACACACAAGTATCAAAATTAGGGCACACTCAAAATTGAAACGCGTAGCATGCACTTGTGCAATGTGTCCACTAGGGGCTATCAGGGTTGACAAGTGTCGTGCAATGATACAAACACTTATCAATTAATGTGCATGATTGGCATGAATTTGAGACAAGTGGATGCATGTGATCATGACATGTGTCATTTTATGTGATCATGTGCTAAAAACCAATACAATTAGGCCACTTGTCCATGAAATTAAGTTAATTATTTTTCCACCAATTTTGAAGTGATTTGCATCATCAAATGAGCCAAAATTTAAGGATGATAAATGGATGATTGAGATGAAATTTTGTGCAATCCATGTGATGGTAAATCAAGCAATACAATGGTGCCAAGGAATAAAAATTCGACTTCGCCTCAAATTTCGACCTTTGAAAATTAGAATTAATTCGAAGAGTTCAAGAAATTCGAAAGAATTTTTGTAAAAAAATTATCAACTTAGAAAAATTCAAAAATATACTATGTGAATGTTAAAATATGAACAATTTCTATTAAAAATACTAAAAACAAACATAATAAATACATTTTACATATAAAAATACATATATAATGGTTCTGAACATGTAATTTAACATTAACAATGTTTTATGCTCATTGCACGTGTTAACCTAAAATTATTAGAAAAAAATCAGAAACAAAGAAATTTATCGTCAAACCCTAATGATCTTGCAAATATGAACCCTGGTTTTCCTTTTTCTTTCTTTTTTCAACGTCTTTCCTGTTAGGCTTTTAGCTTATTTTTCTCGTATTCTCTTCTTTCTATCATCCCTTTTTCAAGTTACAGCTTGTTCTTCTTTCTCTTGGATAGCCACTCGTTAGTTATACATATATCACCTTTTTTTTTAATTTATAGAGAATGACTTTTTTACACAATCTCTATAATTATACAGAAGAAACTTTGTGCACTACATAAAATCTTTCATTAAAAATGCACTTTTTCACAACTTATAATACAATTTTTTTCTACAAAAATCTTTAAAACTTCGATTTTAAGTGAACTTTGACTATTTTTCGGAGATTTCGACGAAATTCTGTAATTTTATAATTATAGGTGAACTTCGTTTCGATTGTCCAAATTACCTAATTAATTTGGCTAATTTCGACAAACTTTGACTAATTTTCATACCATGAATGGTGCAAAGGTTATTACTTTACATGATGCCACCTAGTAGCAATCGTGTGCTCAAATAATAGCATATGATATTTTGACATGTTGACATCTTTGTGGGATGTCACTTACACATACTTAAACTAACACATAAACCACAAAATACAATCACATAGGGACAACATCCAAAAACTCTTACTTAAGTTCTACCCATCTTGTCTCAATTCTAATATAATTCAAACATATGCATTAGATTAATCACAAACAATTAAGTAGACAATTTCCTAACTAAAAGGGGATGTCCCATGTGGGAAAATCAACCCAGACTTATTTTTGGATTTTGGAGTTTGATTTGAATTTAAAAAACAAATTATTCTCTAAACAGCTTAGACCAAATCAAACCATGATCCACATAATAAGAATCCAAAATCACGCCATCTCCCAATAGCCTCATCTTCACCTGAAATTTTGGCACTCCAAACGCATTGCTTTCCCAATTCATCAAGTTTTCAATCTAAAATACATTAAAATGTTACGTTATGTGTATTATGATATAATCTAAGGTATTTGTACCCTATTTACGAGAATTTGACGGTTAATATCAACAATGCGAAACAGTATACTGTTTAATTGTTCCCACCAAACTATTCCTACATTGTTGGCCATTTTTGCATATATTTTTTTTGAAACAGAAACTAATATATTATTAATGAAAGATAAGTACAAAAAGGCCATTTTTGCATATTTCACTTGGTCAACCTATTTCCAGCCTTGAAGAGTCATGATTTATGACTTTCCTTGGTCATTCTAAGTATGTTTAAGGTCACTAAATCTTCATCCATGTATAGCATGCATATGTAAATGAAATCATTACCTATTTCATAATCTATGCACATAAAATCATCATTTTCTACACCCTGATATGAACATTTGTACACATCTAAAACCTTATTTTCCAGCAACCTTCTTCGTCGGTTTGGCATGTAAATGTACATGATGTGATGCACAATACACCATTGATCACACTATCTAACACATGCATGGCTACAATTTTCACGTGCAGGCACGCATTCATCTAGTCTATGGAGGTGCCCTTTAGTGCATGCATGAAACCAAGTCTTTTCTATGATCTAATATGTTTTCTAATAACCTAATACGCATGTTTAAAAACTGAAAATAACAAGGGAAGAGTTAGGGCGCTACATCTTCCGCAATCCAACTCCGGGAAAACTGCTCCAACCCCTACTTGTGCCCTATGCTATGAAGCGTTTCTAGGAGGAAATAGGGGACTTTTTTCCTAGAGTTTTGGGCTGCTTCTTGGTCAGTTCTAAACGGAGTAAAAAAAAAAAAATTGGTTTTTTTGTGTGGGAAAGAAGACATCCAAGGAGAAGAGGACCTTAGAGTAAGGGGTGAAAATGATGGAAGTCACACTAAGCCTATGGGACGTTTTGAAGGTCTTTCACAACAAGTTTTCTTGGACACTTTGGGGCTGAGTATCTTCAAGAAGAAGTTAATTACATGGGCTAAAAAAATATGGAAGAAAAGAGGGTGCTTAGAGAAGATATCTTGTGGGGTTTGTTAAAAAAAGAAGAGAGACTGACGATTCTTAAAGGGTGTTGATGGTGGATTCTTGTGGCTGATTTTGATGTCTTGAGAAGCTTGGATTAATAGCATGGTTGCAGCAGGTTCTCTTGGCTGAAAAGTGAAAGAAAGAAGAAAGATTAATGAGAAGAAACAGGGCAAGATGATGAGGTCTGAGATGGTGGTTTGGAGCTCTAACAATGGCACTTTGTGGTGAACTTTACAAGAGCTCCTGGCTGTTTTCTTTGGCTGATTAGGAATGGGAAGAAGATGGTGCAGTCATGGGGAAGGAAAAGAATTCGAAAAGAAAGAATGAAAGGAGAGAGAAATCAGCTAAGGAGGACAGAAGTCATGGAGATGAGGCTATCAAGAGATAACATGATTTTGGATTATTAACATGTAAATTATGGTTTGATTTGGTCTAAACTATTTAAAGAATAATTTGGTTTCCAAATTCAAATCAAACTCCTAAACCTAAAAATAATTCTAGGTTCATTTCCCCCCATGGTACATCCCCTTTTAGTTATAATAACATCCACTAAGTTATTTGAGATAAATTTAACACGTGTTTAAATTGTACTAGAATTTGTTGAGATAAGATGAAAATAAAGGTTAAGTAAAAGTCTTTGGATGGCATCAACATATGATTATATTGTGTGGTCCATGTGCTAGTTGAAGTGTGTATAGGTGGTATCCCACAAAGACAACCACATGTCAATATATCAATGGCCATTATTTGAGCGAATGGATGCTTCTACATGGTGTCATTTACAGTCATAAACGTGGCACTAGTGTATTGCTTGATTTATGATTACATAAATTGCTCAAGATTTCATCTTAATCATCTATTTAACATTCTTGAATTTCAGCTCATTTAATAACACACATCACTTCACAGTTGGTAAAAAATTATTATGTTATGTGCCCTAATTTTGACACCTGTGTGTGTGTTTTTGTTTACGTGTCCCTTCTATATACTCCTATGCATCATTTCATGTAAAATAATTGTTTTACCCCTTGGTGGTCATTTTTCATTTGTGAGGTTCCGATAAATCATCTTAATATTTTATGTCTCCCGAAATATTTAATCCTATGTTTTATATAAATTATTTTGTATTATTCTCCTCATTTATCAAAGTTTATTATTTATGTAGTTATTTATCAATGTTATTATTTATTTAATTAATTATTTTATTCAATTAATTGAAAAATTTTGGAGGTATTACATAATACCATTTGCGCTCAACAATGCACCGACAACTTCCCTATACTAGATTATTAGCCCATATTTTTCTCAAGTTTGTATTGGTTTTTTTTTTTTTGTTTTTTTTTTTTTTTTTGAATGATGTGTTGGTGTTATAGTGCAAACTTGGAGAATTATTGCAATCAAATTCATTTGGGTCATCATGTCTTGGTAGTTGGTGTTATCATTGAGATCAAAAAAATTTCTGCCATGGCAGATTCGCCTGCTCCATAGACTCTCAATGACCCACAAGGGTTCTTGGGCTTAATGGATATTGCCATTTTGGTGTGAATTATGGTGCTTTTTCTTGGCCACTTATTAGGCAACTTAAAAAGGATGCTTTTAATTGGAATCGGGAAGCATAGGCTGCTTTTCTTAAAGAAAAGCCAAAGATGACATCATTAGCCAAACTCTATCATCATCGGCACAATGCAAATGAATGAGAGGGAGTTAATGGTAATTGTGCTAGTACCACAAAAATGGAGATACTATTTGATCAGTCACCATTTTATTGTTCATACAAATAAATTAGCCTAAAATTTTTATTGGATCTGCGAATGATTAATGAGAGTTATCAACACTAGGTGATGAAGTTGTTTGGCTTTCATTTGAGATACCACTTCAGCCAGGTTTGAAGAAAAAAGTTACGGATGCTTTGTCTTGCATTACTCCATTCACAATATTGCAGTCAATCATGATTCCTTGGAGCATGGATACTTCTCTTGTTCAATCACAGGATTAGTAAAGAACCCCTATTTGTCACACATTCAGCAGCAACTTTATTCCTTTCCAGAACATGCATTGCACCACAATACATTGTTGTATTTGTATAAAGGCCTCAATGCTTCCTAAATCTTCTTCCTTGATTCCTTCTCTTTTGCTTGAAGGCCACTCTAGCTCCTTCGGGGACATTCCAATTTTTGGGGGACAAATAAGCATCTTGGGCAGATGTTTTTGGAGGGGGATGAAGTGCACAATCAGGAAATTTGCAGGGGAATGCATCATATGTCAACAAAACAAATATGTGGTATTATGACCAGCTCGATTGTAACAAGCATTGCCTATTCCAAATAAGATTTTGGCTCAAAGGTTTGCCTAAATCAAAGGGGAATAACTCGATTTTGATGGTTGTGGACAAGCAAAGTAAATGTGCATTTTTTTCCGCTTAGATGCTGATTTAGAGTTGCACATCTTAGATGCTAACATCCTACAGAAACTGAGGTCCTTGTACAGTGGCGTGGGCTTCCTTCATTTGAGGCATTTCAGGAGTCAGCCAATTCCATTTGGCATCATTGAGGGGGTAGTGATAGACCACCTATTTCAAAGGTGTATTCCAAAAGGAAGAAGTGAAGAACTGCAACGAAGTCATGCACTAATTAAGAGTAAGTGTCTGTATGATTTTTCTACCTTTGTTTTGCTTTATAAAGAGGAAAGAGTTAAAACAGGCATTCATTCATTTTTTTTTATCTTTTTTTTTTTTTTTCTTTTGGAATAGAATGTGAAAAGAGGTTGTTCTTGTACATTTTTTCTAATTTCTTGGAGAAAACATGACTGTCACAGATTTTCTTTCAAATTATTTTTCTTTCCAAGATAGGTTCCTAACAAACTCATGAATTACAAGTCGTGATGAAGCAACCTATACTAGTGTCCCAGGAGGCAGGGGCTACCTTATTTAACTCAATTCAAGTAAGCCTTTTTTTCAACTTTATGGCGTTGGCTACATAAACCTATTTTCCCCTCTCAAATCTATAAAGGGCCAAGCAGCTGGTGGATTACAAATCGTTATTATAAGTCTTCCTCTACTTAGCTCTTAATATGAATTGCAAATAGGTGACTCAAATCAATTCCTACATCAATTTAAATCTTAATTCTGATTCTCAAAAGGGGTGACAAATAAGAAAACATCGAGAAATAGCAGATAAAGAATAAACATAGATATTATTGATTTCTAGTTGAGGGCAATGATTACCTCAAATGTGAACTTCGCATTCCTTCCAGTTCAGCATCATTCTTGATGGCCTTTGCCATATAGACAGGGGAAGTCTTGTATACTAGACTGGGTCCCACAATTTGACCATTAGTTCTTTCATCCATCTTCTTTTTATTGGTGCCTTTCTTATCATAAGTTGTGAGATACCTATCACAAGCAGACTTGTAGGTGTTGACAATCGCAGCATTCACAGAAGCAGTATCCAGCCAGAGTTGTGTGCCTTTTTCTGCCAACCTGGAAGGCCAATTATGCTTCAGAACACAATTATAATAAGAAGAAACCATAATACTCATTTTCATTTTCATGTAAAGAAAGAAAACTTAAACAAAGTCCATATCACAACCAAGGCACTTACAATTTCATTACCATTGCTTTTCTTTTCAGTTACAGAGTATAGAGGTTCAGTTTTGACCGTTTCAGTTTCTTTTCAGTTACAGAGTATAGAGGTTCAAACAATTTTCATATGTAAGCTTCTCCTCCACAATACTTACCGCTAATACATATATAGAGCTAGGAAACTTCAAGAGGAAATATTAGATTTTATCTTATTAATTTATAAGAGTTCTCATAGTTACCTTCTTATTTCTGAAAGAACCGATTCATACAATCCCAATTCCACTCCTGCATTCTTCAAGTGAACCATCACCTCTGGTGTTACTTTGGAATTATCGATGAACAATTTTGCTTTATCAATCTCCACTATTAAGTATGCATACATCACAGGTGAATGAGGAACGTCATTTCCCCTCTACAAAACAGGATAGTTTCATGTTAATAGAAATTATTTTAGATGATCAACAACTAAAATAAATAAAACTTGTGTTAGAGAGGAAAACAGGATTGAGAAAACCAAAGTACTCCATAAAAAAATAGCCATTTCTGACCAAAAGAGGCTAATTTTATTTTCAGTTATCCTATAAACTAGTGTTTTAAATATTAAACAAGCCATTCAGGAAACTTCAAAATACATTAAATAAGAATCATTTTCTCATCATCAGGGTAGATCTCCATTCCTCATTTTTTGAATCATTATTGTCAAGGTGTGCATTAGGCATTTCATGGCCAAAGCCACCAATCTGCCAAGGCAGGCCACTAAGGATAACAAGGTCTTTGAAACATCTAAAGTGCAGGGATTTAACAAATATTATTAAAAAAATTTCAGGTGCTTAGGTATAATCTTAAAAGAGATTTAAGAGTAGGCATATAGACATTAGGTAATGAAGAGACCATTATCCATTTTATGTATTCCCTTTTTCTATTCTTTAAAGATTGTGAACCCATAAAACCAATTTCTTACTCTATTGATTTGGAAGATTTGAGATAGTATTTATAAAATAATTGGAGCCTTCTACACATCTCTTCTTGGCTTCTTTTTCATTTTTAATGCTATAAATCTCCTTTCTATAATTACTAATTTCATCTTTGTTATTGCTTTCTATGTCATGAATATGACCTCTACATAATGGAATTTGACCAATTAACATTCTGACGGAATAGTTCCAAAGATGTTACTGTATTCCCCATGACAAAAGTTCCAGAAGTCAATCGAAGTAAGTGTAACTAGACTATATATGTTACCTGGAGAAATAATTATTTTCAATTATCAAGTACAGGTCTTATTCAGGCATTAACCAGGCCTTATGTCACCTCAATATGTTAAACCTCAGCAGCATAACCATGAAAACACTATTTCCAAGTAATTTACCAAACCAAATAGGTAATCCTGGTTCCTATGGAATGCACAAGAAATGTAAGATGATGTTTGAAATGTACCAAGTTCAACAGCCAGGCAACTTCATCCATCATAGAGATAACAATGGCCGAACAACCAGCTTTAGTGAGCTCTGATCTTAAAGAAGACAATTTTGAAGGAACATCTAACCCAGCATATTTGAGATCATGAATTCTGACTGGGTTTCTTGGAGGCTCTGGTCTTGATTCGTTCCAGATTTCGTCCACGAGATTTACATCATACAGATAAACCAATTCGTGGTTTTCCTTAGAGATTTCCTCCTTGAGTTCCTCTACTGCATCATAAGAAAATAGAAACTGCACCCTTCACAAAAGCAAAGAAAAGATCGCATCAGAACCACAAAGCATAAGGGAGACAAATTGTTGTTGCAGACAGAAAAGGAAACCAGACAGATAAAATCATATCCAGAATGAATAATGTTTTACAATCATGAATTTTGAAATTTAGGTGGGCACATACTTAAAGGGACAAAACAGGTTTCAGGCCAATTCCATTATATGAACAGTTGACTGGTCTCTCTCTCTCTTGACTGGTCTCTCTCTCTCTCTCTCTCTCTCTCTCTCTCTCTCTCTCTCCAATATTTCACGTTATCATTAAGCAAGAGGAAATCCATATTTTACGTTAAGATTAAGGGACATGAAAGCCAGGTTAAAATTAAGAAACTCAATATTTCAATACATTTGCAATAGAGAGATACGCCTACTAATTAACTCACCGGGTCGATACCAATTCTGCAACCAGGAGATAAAACATCATTCAGCCACTCACTCGTAGTGGGTACTCCAAAATTTCCAGCCCGCATAAGTATCCAACTTGAATTCAATTGCTTCTCTGCCTAACCACACCATATGTACAAAATCCAGCAATCAATAGTGAGCAGCTCCCAAGAAGAACACAAAATGCAAGAATCAAATTAAATACTTAACTATTTCCATTTCAATCAATTCACAAATCCAAGCAGAAAATGAGCAAAATTTAAATATAATATGAGAAACAAGACATAAATGCAGCTCAAGCAATATATCGGTGTTTATCACAGATAAAATTAAATTAAAATTACAGCTCAATTTTCCCAAAAATTAAAAAAAAAAAAAAAAGAAAAAGAAAAAGACGAAAAAAAAGTATTAGAAATTTATATTAATCGTTTCACAAACCTGTAGGAAATATCGACCATCGGTCCAAAGCGCGGCCTTGTCCTTAGTAACAACAGCAGTGCCAGCGCTACCAGTAAACCCCGAAATATATGCCCTTCGCATGTAACATTCCGCTATAAATTCACTCTGATCATCACAAGTAAAACAATCAACCAGGAGCATACTACTCTACCCACATTTTTTTTCTTTTCTTTCTTTCTTTCTTTTTTTTTTTTTCTCCCAACTCAATTTCATACAGAACGAAAACAAAATAATTTTAAGAAAAAACTCAAGTTAAACAAATGAATTAAACCTCAAACACGTAATCAACATTCAACGCCGAGAAAGAGGAAAAACTAGGGCAAGCAAAAGACTGAAAACACGGAACCTGATGGGCATCCTGGGAAGGGATTATGTAAGCGTCGATGCCGATTCCGGGCTTGGGGAAGAGCTCACGGAGAGCGCGAAGCTTCTCGTCAGGCTTCGAATCCCCGCGCTTTCTCTGATTCTCAAGGGATGATTTTGCGGCCGCGGTTGAGCTTGAACTACAATTCCGCGCAATCAAAATAGAAGAAAGACTATTATTATTAGTGTAAGTTGGACATGTTTTCAGTTTCGTACCAAGTTGATATGGGGATTTGAATTTGCCAAGAAAAGGGGTTGAAATAGAGAGAAAACGGAAGCAGCAAGAAGAAGAAGAAGAACGAGCCATGGAGAAAGGTGAGAAGCTTCTGGTGCAATACAGAGACAACATGGTCGATCCTCTTGCCTCCATTAACGATTGAAGAAGAGATGAAGCAAGGTGTTGAAGTGCGTAAACTTCAATGGAGTACAGTCAAGATAAGACAAGCGTCACTTTCGCTATGTTACCTACACGTTGCCGTAGGGCCACAGCACCCGGGTTCAACTGGTAGTAATTGCCAGCACCTGAGGCTAAGTTGCTATGTACAGTTTACTACTACAATTAGATATTGCTTTCCTAATAATTCACTAACAATTCAACTTATTATTATTAATGCAACTTTAATTGACTGAATATTTGATTCAGCAAAAGACTTTTTACTCGAATACACAAATAATATGGCAAAACCATGAAAATAAGCATCAACTTAACTTCTTTTCAGTCAAAGTGTGGATTACACTTTTTTTTTTTCTTCCTAGTGTTTTCAAGCACATGAAGGTTATTTATAACTACTTATGTAATTGTCTTTCTTTTTTAAGTTCACATAGACTGGATAGAAATTAGGGATGATACTTGAATTGGTTTGAATCGCAAAAATGATCCAAATTTATATATTTGGTTTGGTTTAATCCGGTTTGTCATCATATTTGGTTTGAATTCGGTTTATAGATTGTAATTTGAAAAATCGACAATAAATCGAACCAAACCTATTATATATTTTACGGGTATGTGGAATTTTTTTTCATGACAAATAACACTTTGATACATATTGATATTAAGTATAATAAAATAATTGTATTATTATTTGTTTGTATCTTTTGCAAATTCAACATTTAAACTGATCAATTTGAACCAAACTAAACCGAATAGTTTTATTTCTAATTGGTTCAGCTTGAAGGGTGGATCAATTTTAGTTTCTATTTGAAAACATTCAAACTAATGTCTATTGGATTGATTTGGAATTGGGGTCTAAGCCAATCCAAACTGAACTACTTTTTCATGTGAGGTTCATGTCTGGGTAGTTCTCCAACCACCCTTGATGCTTAGGTAGCGTCACACCTTTCAATTCTAAGTGGTCATTGGGTTTGAAAGTTACACAACTACCAATAACATCCCTTAACTTATTGTTTTCACATGCTAGATTAGCTATGGATACCTCATACTGTCTCTCCATCTTTATCATTTGTTAATTTCTCGATAATCTATTTTTATACACATTTATTTTTTCATCGATTGTATAATACCTGAAATTTTAGTGACGTAATAACCGAAATTTGAGTTTAAAACACATACACGTATATATTTATATATAAATACATATATATGTTTGTCATGGGTATGCAATTAAT
>JAJIYU010008330.1:0-18127 GCA_030144865.1 Tinospora cordifolia | reverse complement strand
ATTACATATATAAATTAATTCAACTAAATAATGCGTACAAATTAATTAAATTAAATAATGGGTTCAATATACATATGTGATTTGGATGATTAAAGTAGTTATTAGAGAAAAATAATTAAATAAATAAATATATGAAAAGAAATGAGGGAACATTTTAATATTGAAAATAAATACACCAATTAGTGGGTAGGTCAGTTAGAAAGAAAAAAAAACAAAGCAAAATGCAATATATTATATATCTGGTGGTGTAGTGGTAAAAAAAAAAAATCAATATGATGGGTGGTTCGTATTGAGATAATCAAATATATCTATATGCTATGGTGTGATGGGCGGCAACCGTGCATAGTGGGTTATATGTATATAGTATATGGGCAATTTGGCCATGTATGATTGGTATAGATAGGAGGTGGTGGCAGATGGAGTGATGGATTATCAATTGGCAAATGGATGGATGGGTGAGATGGTGGCCATACATAATATAATAGGCACGTGATGGGTTAACCAAGTGGGGCGGTTCTTCTTTCTGCTTTCATTTCATCTCCTTTCATTTTGCATTTCCAGAGACGCACAAAAAAAAAAAGAAGACGCACAGAAGACAGAAATAAGGGGAAAAGAAAAGGAACGTCCGGGTTTTCTCCGGATTTGACGTGCAGGTAAGTTCTTTCTTCAAATTCTATTTACGAAAACGCTAATTAAGCTTTGTACTACAATCCTAGAGGTGTAATTTTTGCTGTAGACAGTGTTTTATAGCCATACCAAAAAATGAGATATTTTTCTATAATGAGTAAAACTCAACAAAAATTATATCAAAATACTCCTGACGATAAGTAGATCCCAGATATATAGTTAGATTATGTTAGTTTACCCTGTAGATTTTAAATAAATATCCAAAGTTTTATAACCTTTGGATAGGTTTTTGGGTATGTTAAAGCCAAATAAAACTTTGATTGAAACCTATAAAAATGTAGAAAATGAAAATACGGACTCGTTGACACCAAAATTATGAATTTTGGATATCAATTGGAATTTTGGTGACCAATTGAGCAATGAGGTTTTTAAGAAAAAAAAATTACAGAAAATATGATTTAAAAGCCTATTTAAGTTATTTTCTGCCGTAAAAATATTTTATCTGAGCAGAAAATTAGTTTTATGATTATTGAGATTATTCGAGTCAATGCGCATCAATACGTGAGGTCTGAGGTGCGTGTATGATTAAAAATGAGAAATAAATACGTTAGAAATTGATTATAGAAATAAATTTGAATTTGATTGGTGCTTTTGAAATGATTTTAGATAGGATAATTGTGGTGAATTGAATACAGAGGTTGAAGTGGATACTGAAAATTGATTGACAATAATTTTGGTGAGTAATATTTAATTTTGGGTATTTCGGAGAATATTGCTTTATGTCTAAAACTTCTAATTTTTCTTCAACATGAATGGATGCACCTGATATAATATGAAATGATGGATTATATATTATTGAATTTTACAGTAAAGGTTGGAAAAGCTGGTTATTTACCAAAGAGTGAGTTACATGCCAACGGGGCTTAATGTTGGTATTCAGTGAGTATTTCTTTATCTTTGTTATTTATATATCATTGTAGATAAAAAAAATGGTTTGAATATAAGCATGTTATTGATATGAGCATATATTGCATTTGATTTGACTTTCATGAAATTTTGTTACATGGCAACGTGTTTTGGATTTGCAAAAGCAAATCTAAAATATGATATCGTTTCAATGGACTGATTAATGGGGAATAATACTTCTTTATGTGATAATCCTATGAGACTGAGCCATGAGAAGTATCAGCCTTTTTCCTATGTGCTAGTCCTCGAGATGAGTTGAAAATGGAGAAAATCAGAGTTGCAGTCTACTTTTGTTGAGGCCAAACAAGAAGTGAAAGTGACTCTAGATCTAAAAGGATAAGGAGATGCATAATTGTTTTAAATGGAAGGATAAGGAGGTGCATGATTTTTTTTAAAAAAATTAGCATGAGCACTATGTTCAATGCATTTATATATTGTGTAAATGAGTATGCTGAATTTGAATGTTTTATTTGATTTGAGAATTTGCATGTTTATTTAAATGCATCTAAATGTCATAGATAAAGAATATTCACTGGGCATGTTGTAGCTCACTTAATTTTTAACATTTTAGGAACAGAGAAGAAAGGGAAGAAACCAGCACAAGGAGGATAGTTGACTCTTCATTCACTGCTGGGTGCGTAGGTTTAAATATTTTGCGTGGGTTGTACTTTTGTATAATTATAATTATCATTGTATATGTAATATCATTAGAGGAATTTGGATATGGTTACACTAGTTAAGAGTGGATCTCTGTAAGTTATGAATTACTAGGTATGGTTGATGAAAACTTGTAGTTTAATATTATTTGTTGTAGACTGTGGATTGATAATATATTTATTAGGTGACGAATTTATTGAGATAAGTCAAAATTTTAGAGGAGACTGTCCAAATTTTTGTAGGGATATTGAGTAGTATTATCTGTGAGAGGCTGACATAGTATTATATACGTAGATGTATCGTATATGGTATTATGTGCCGGTCGTGACGTCACTTCTATGAAGTGGGTTGCGACAATATTGGTATCAGAGCCTAGAATTTTAAAAGTTTTAAAAGATAAAAGTCTTATATGATGTTATGTTTGCTTATATGGGTATTTATATTGACAGTTAATTTAGGTTGACAAATACCATTGATTTGATCTTGATGCAGTTTTATTTGCTTGTAAATTTCAGTGTTGAAGGGAAATACAAGCACGATCAGCCATGGATTCTAATGAAAAGTTGAATCAGACATTGGAAGCTATACTTGCCTCACAGCAACAGCAACAGGCACTGCTAGCTACTCTATTGGCACAGATGCAAGGTAACAGACCAGTTCCACAGAATGTGGCAGTGGAACGGGAGCAGAGTAGTGCTAGTGTCCTTATGAGGGGTAGAACTAAACCAATTGTTGATCTTGTTCCAGTCCAGGCTGAGGTGGCAGCACTGGTGGATCCTAATGCTGAGAAAGATAGGTATAAGAAAGTAATGAAGGCCTTCAAGCATAGGGGTCCTATTGAGTTTCCAGGAGGACTTGATCTTGAAACTGCAGAAAGGTGGATGAACAGGATGGAAACCATCTTTGAGGATATGCAGGCTTCAGATGCAGAAAAGGTGAAACTGGCTAGATTCAAGTTGGTTGATAAAGCAGATGATTGGTGGAGACAGATGGCCACTAGAGGTGTGGAGGTTAAATCATGGACTAAGTTCTTTATAAAGAATTTTATCCTAGGTGTGAGAAGTACAAGAAAAGAAATGAATTCATGCATCTTACTCAGGGAAATATGACAGTAAGGGAGTATGAGCAGGAGTTCAATCGATTAACTTTATTTGCTCCTGAGATGGTAGCTACAGATGAGTGGAAAAGATAAATAAGAAGTATATAGTTGACGCATTTACAAATCGGGTATGAGAGAATGATGATGATGCTGTGAAGATTGCAGTTTTGTTCTTCATTAATTGTTTTTTATTTCCTAATTAAGTGGAAAAGTTGGTAAATGAAGTTGATTTTGAACTTGTACAAATTGGTGAATATATGGATTATCCCTGGGGCAGGGCTCTTTTTGACACGACAATAGAATCCATAAAGGGTAATTTTGCGGTGAATGCAATCCGACTGGATGCTGGGAGGGGCAAATACCCGATTATGTACAGGATTCTTGGGTTCCCAATCGCATTACAAGTTTGGTTTTATGAGTGTTTTGTTAATACTGATGGTTTGTTTGCCAATCGACGTATCAATGGATTTCCTCGTATACTAAACTGAACTTGCATTGACACGCCCAATTTCAAGAGCATGGAGAAGGTGCTGAACAATTTATCTGTTAATAAGATAATTTTTCATGTATTTGATCATATATTATACACAACATTTACATTACATTTGAACTATTCTTTATTGTAAAATTTCTTATGATCTCGTATTTGTCTATTTTCAATTCAAAAATTTTGTAACAAGCCCAATGAGCTACTGCAGCCATATATGGATGGCTTGATTGCAGAACAAGATGGGGGCCAACATCAATTTTCAGATTACGATGATTTTGTTGGTCCCCCAAAATTTCTTTTGCCGCCTCCTGTAAATAAACCTATTGACAGTAATATTCTTGTAAATAAGTCTACTGCAACCATGAGTATACCTGGAAAGCAGTGCGATTGTTGTAACAAGATCAAAAAGAGGGTTATGATAAGATTTTTGAAGAATTTAATTATCTGAAATCCCTATTGCAAAAGGTAAATGTTTCAAGCTTCAAAACCAATGAATTTTTTTATACTTTCATTGCAATATAGTAATGAAATGATAGTAGTATATCATTTATATATCTACATTATACCATGAATATAATATATTTTATATTGTATGCTTGTTGTTATCTACTGTTTGCTTGTGTATATTGAAGTTATACCAACTGTATACATTCATTTGACTCACTAAATTTTTCATTTCTATTGTAGAAAGATGATGTAAATAAAGCAGAAGACAATAAAGAAGAATCTGCTAGTAGGGAAAATGTACCGATGTCGAAGCTGAATGCTAGAGTTTGACGGCATTACAAGAGATTGTTAGTGATAGCGACAAAAAGAGGAAAGTAATTTTCAACATTTTGTTTGGATTGTGATTTGTTATTTAGATTTATTTTCATTATCCATTAATAGTGTACATTTTCATGTTAAAGGTCGACTCAACAATAAGTGAAGGTGAGAGAAGGAAGAAAAAATCATCAATCCTGGTAAGATCATGAATGCGGTTCTTTTATTAATTCAAGATTATGTTTTTATAGTTTTTATGATCCAACTGTCCTTAATTTATCTGTTATTAGAAAATTTCTCGTTTAATTTTACTGGCCCAGGTTGCTGACAATGATGAATCGAAATATCATGCACTTATTGAATGTGAAGAAGAAACCACGATTGATGAAATTGTTGAGTCGGCCGTTAATGTTGCGACTTCAGCCGCTTCTATTGAAGATCACGCTCCACTTCTTCCACCTCCTACAGTTAATAAAAGGGGGAGGTGTCCCGCTGGGGATAAACATAAAGGAAAGGAGATTGTGAACGGACGACTATCCCCCTTAGACATTTGTCTACTTGAAGATATAGACAGCAGTGCTGTAGCGGAGTTTGATGAGTGGATTCAAAAGGGTCGGCTGAAGCGCTCAAAGTAAGTTTTCTTAGAAATCAAGTTTGCATTTCGAATATTGTTGTTATTTATAATACATTGATATTAACATCTGTCACATTATTTAGGTCAAATAAAGTATACCATGATCGTGAGAACAATCTGAATCCAGCGTTTGATTTTTCAACCGTTGATGTTACTGATAAGGAATGGTTTTACACATTGATCACCCCAGGCCAGCCTATCTCCTCCTCTGTAAGTTTAATTTTTTGCACTATTGCTTACAGATATTATACTAATAATATAACAACATAATACCAAAATATAGGGTTTTGGACACTTAGCAATGTCTGTATACACATATTATACTGATATGATACCAATTTCACCTATATATTCTATGTCCTTTATGTTATGTTGTTTTGTATACATATTATACCATGTTCTTATACTCTTTTATGTTTACTATTTCAGTATAATGAGATGTTATACAAACAACATACTTATTATGTTTTGAATGTTTCATGTTTATACAATTTTTATTCATGACCCAAAGCTTTTATTGTAATTTTGAAATTTTTTATTGGCAACATGTAGATGTGATGTTCAATCACTTGCGCAAGAAAAGCAAGTATGACGAATCGATTAAGATCAAGTGTATAACGACAGAAAACTTTTTCGATCAAACGTTACAGTCTATTTATAGAAGATTCGAAGAAGAGAAGCATGCATCTGTGTTAGGCGATGAGATGGTAATTATGGAGTATATGCTAAGGTACTACATGTACTGCAACACTCCGTGGTCTGATGTTGACTATGTTATTTTTTCTATTAATGTTGTGGCTGCGCTCCATTGGATCCTCGGTTGCATCAGCATTCACGAGGGTTGCATATATGTTTACAATTCCCTGCATGCTCCTACTGTTGATGCTGCGTCAATGGAGGCAGTTCAAGCTTATTCCACCATTCTTCCTTTTTATCTCGAGATGATTGGATTTTACGAATCGAAAGTTGACTGAAAGGATAAACCCGAGAAAGACCCATTCAAGGTGCAAGTGGTTGATCATCTACTAGAGCAAGATGAGTGTGATTGTAGAATGTTCATGTTTTATTTTGCTGAATGTTTTGCCATCGGAAAGGAAATGTTACCTATTTTTGATTTGGTGAACTACAGGACAAGGGTGGCTGTTAATCTGTACTTGCATGGTAGAATGAAGCAGAATAAAGGTACCAGGAGTGACAATGAAAGATCAAGTCGATTCAATGTTGACTGTAGGATCCAATCATAGTGGGCCTTAAAGAAGTGAAGAATGGAAAAAGCTAGATTGTCATATCTTGCATCACAATTTTTCAAGGACAATGTGTAATACCATTTTTGATATTTCAAATATATATCATTTGAACACAATTATGGCTCATTTATAACAATTCCAACTATTTTTTATTTGAATTTTGTCATTTTTATTTTGTCTTCTAAGACAGATTGTTTTATTTTTTAATAATCTATGAATAACGTTATTCACATGTGAACTTTGTTATACTGATTTTATTTGAAAATGATACAAGTGATTAATTTTGAAGCACTAATCTCAATTTTATACACACATTATTCTTAAGTTAAACGTATTTTATTCGTTTTATATACACGTATTATCTACATGGTATACCTATGTTATTATACCATTATTTATGCATTATTCACGCAATTGAACGATTAAATATTATACACGCATTATTCATATAGTATACTTCGATTATACCACTATTCATTTATTATTCGTAAGGTATATTAACCAAACGAAAAATATTTATACCTGCATTATTCGGTCGCGATACCTACATTATTCCACTATTCAAGAATTATTCTCAGTCGGTTTGTTATACATGCTTTATTCTACTATTATTTGCGCGATATTCATTTGTTTCGGTTGGATTATTCATGCTTTATTCATATGTTATACTTACGTTATACATATATTTACACATCATTCAGGCAATTGAAAGATGTTCTTTTTATACACGTATTATTCACATAGTATACCTAGGTTATACTATTAATTATTCACATATTTTTCATAAGGTATATTGACCAACAGAACAATTTTTATACGTGTATTATTCGATCTTTATCGCTATATGTTTATAGGTGAATTATTCAATTTTTATCTCTACATTATACCACATTTCATGGGTTATATATACAATTATTCATGCATTATTCTATTGCTATCACTAGATTTTTATATACAAATTAATCGATCTTTATCTCTATATTATACTATATTTTACAGGTTATATATATCATCATACACGCATTATTTGATCGTTATCACTATACGTGCATTATTCAATTTTTATCCCTATATTATACCACATTTCGTGGGTTATATATATATATATATATATATATTCACGCATTATTCGATCGTTATCGCTAGATTTTTATACGGACATTAATCGATCTTTATCCCTACATTATACAACATTTCACTGGCTATTTATATAATTATTCATGCATTATTCGATTATTATAACTAGATTTTTATACATGCATTATTCGATATTTATCCCTACATTATATTACATTTTATTGGTTATATGTATACCATCATTCACGAATTAATTATTTGATTGTTATCGCTAGATTTTTATACGCGTATTATTCAATATTTATTCTTACATTATACCACATTTCACGTGTTATATATACCATATAAATTATTCATGCAATATTCGATCCATATCCCTACATTTTTCTACGTTTATTATTCTAGCGTTGTACCTACATTATACCACTATTCACAGGTTATAACATTATTCACACATTATTCTATTGTTATCCCCATATCTTTATACGCACATTATTTGACCATTATGCCTACATTATATTACCATTCACGGGTTATACCATTATTCACGCATTAGTGGTATTGTATAGGTATAACATATGAATAACGTATGTATATATATAACGTAATACGTTTACAATGGTCAAATAAAATGTTGTTATCGACGGCTATAGACAACGTTCACGAATGAATGTTGTAATAACTTACGTTTTTTTAACAACAGTCGACTAAAGAACGTTGTAGAAGGTGTCATTCAACAACAAGCAACTACGATTGTTGTAATAACATAGAATAACGTTCGCCTACTCGTTGTAATGGCCTTTTCAACAACGTTCCCATGGTGAACGTTGTTGTACACATTTTACATAAGTGATTTTACAACAGACGTTTTATGAACGTTGTTGTATGCCTTCTATTAGAACGGTCGTTGACGCACGTTGTCGAATTGACGTTGATGTACCATCAATTTCTTGTAGTGGAAATCCAGTTTTCGTGTTAATTACCACAGTAGTGATCACTGTTACCACGGTAATGTCTTTCTCTTCTTCTATTTTTTAGATTTTTCTCCGATTAATGCGACAATCTACCATAGTAATGTCACTGTTTTTAAAGAAACCCTTTGCTTACCACGGTATTCTATCGTAGTAATGCAACTTTGCATCTTTGAATCCTATTGGTTACCATGGGAGTGCATCTACACTTCCTATTTTTCACTTGTTCATTATGATTATTGCAGTAATCATTTCCTTTATCATGGTACACAGAATGAAAACCACATTAAGACTCAATGAACATGATTTTCTTGAACAATTAAAGGTCATATTAGATATGAATCATTTGAATATGGTTTAAAATTGTTAGAAACACATGAATCACAAAGAATAATGTATTGAATCTTGATATTTAAGGTTAAAGGCTCAAAGAAGGCTTGGAACAATATCACAAGTGCTAGAAGGAAGTTAAGTATCAAAGTTGGAGATGATTTCTAAATTTTGACTTATTGATTTGATTCAAATAATTTATGCATGTGTGCTTGCTTAGCCTAAGAATATGCCATGAATCTACATGCTATGCTTGGAAATATACATGCCTTGAGATATATGATAACTATTGATACATGAATAAAATATGTGATATCATGAAGGCCTTGTTAACATGCTTAAAATTGCTATGAAGGATGACTACCATGTTATAATGCTTACATGTTCATTCATCTAATTTAATCCACTATTAATGTGATTTGTCACTAAAGAAATATTAATAAAGATTAAAACCATATACCGGCGCGGTGATGGATTCATCGTGAGTGTTCCAACCTGGAATCAGCTTGCTGGTTATTGGTTTTCTTGATTGGAACTGGACATTTGGATTGATCCCACTTCATTGATAAAGAGTTTGAGCGTTTGGATTGACATTTCTCCCTAGATTTGGAACACTGAGGTGGATCATTTCAGTCTTAACATCAACTAATAACAATTTACTGTTTGATTCACCTAATTTATGAATGTGTTTGACATGTATATTTTATTTGGTTGAAATAATAATTTAAATAATTGGAATGATCCACTAGGCTCTTAAGCTCACCCCTTTTTCCAACATTTCAAGAAATCAGTGATCAGAAGTTGCATGATTTGTGGAAGTTTCACTTAACCAATTTTTCAGAATTTACTTTTGATAAGTTTTGTTAATCATGCATGTTGGCCCAGTTTTCATTATCAGTTTTAAAGTTGTTTCGTCATAAAAAACTTGAAGGTTTTATACCTCTTGAATATTGAGATTGACTTTCCAACAATGATATTGATTTGTTTTATTTAGAGTTTTTAAAGTGTTTTTATGAAATCTATATGAATTAATATGACACAAGAAGTCTCATAGAATTAAAATAGTAAAATAAATATACAATTGAAAAAGAGATAAACACACTCCGCATCTCGAATGGCCGCAAATGATGTTTGCACGCACGTGATGTTAATGTGTCGAATTGTTGATCATAAGGGCAATATGGCAACTGCACCCGCCAAATAAGATTTATTGGGCCACAACGAGGAGGCGGGGAGATACAAAATAATATTATGTGAAATGCATTTGGTGGTTTACCTTTCACTACAAGTTTTGTTTGACTTGGGTGCTACTACCGATGGTTGTGTGTAACACCCAGTTCTCGGTCTTTCGTTTCTATCACATCAGGCCATGCATGGAGATTTCTAGACCATTAGGCAATGGACCTTGATGAACTTGGGGCTGAGGTTGTGCCTGTGGCTTTGGCTGTATTGATGGTTGGTTCTGAATTTGTGGTAGATTTCTCATGACCTGTTCTACCACTTGCTAAGCAAATTCGGCTAACATATCTGTAGTTGCCACTGTCCCAGCTGGAGCTTCTACTATTGGCGCTCTATTTTCATTTTATCTTAACTCATTGGTATTTTCATCTCTCGTGTTGTTACCCCTTGTTCTTGCCATTATCTACAAGCCAAAAGTCATTTTAGTATCAATCAGTTCAACGTGATATCATTAATAGAATACACATGGAGAATCATAACTTTATCTCAATTCAATCTCGGTTACACAAATCCCTTTTTCCCAAGGTTTGGATACTAAAAGCTTTTACAACTTGTGATAATTGACATCCTTTTTATATTTATCTTTAATTGTTCATTCTATTATCAAAAGTATTTTCTCACGGTGTTTGTTATCATGACTCTAGATTCATGTCTCTAAGTTCCCGATTGGTTCTGTAGCCTATCAGTTTGTGCTTCTAAGTCTGAAATTTGAGGTTTTCAAGTCCTCATGTTTGTTTTGAGTATAGGATTTTTGGTCTCATATAATAGTATTCAAAATCATAACATCAAAGAACATGCAAATAACCATTCAATCAACACACAATTCACGCTAGCGTAGTAAGATTTCCAAGCTTCCATTTAAACCTCCAAGTTTAAGTATCCCATACCACTCTTGCCTAGAGACATAGGCTTCCCCTCAGGAACCTTACTACACCCAAACAATTTTGCAAATGTCTCGATGACTAAGGCCTCCTAAGTCCCACTATATTTGGCTGTCCCATCCGAGCCAAGCATAGGAAAACAAGTTCTTCTAGAGTCACTGACCATTCGCCAACCAAGGCCTGTCAATCTCCAAGTCTAGAATTCCTCCATATCCCAAATTCTTACACGTCCTATACCATGCAGAAACTAGAGGTACAGGATCATCTTGATCTTGTGTCTTGACCAAACAAGTGTTTTGTTATTTACACATTTTTGTCTCTAACTTATATCCTAATGATTTTTATTTATGATCCAATGTACCCCTTGGCAACACCTAAGTCTCTACCTATGGTCCTTGTCCGTGGAGCTAAGGTCTCAATACTCGACTGAGTGGTTCCTCCGTTGAACCAACAAACATCATCAATTTCAACTACCACTATCGACATATGAATACACATCTAGCTTAGCACTATACAGTTTAAGCTCTCATCTCGCCCATAGCATCAACGGCCTAGGCTCTTATACCAACTTGTAACACCCCAGTTCTCGGTTATTCGTTTCTGTCACATTGGGTCATGTGTGGAGAAGCGTGCCCATAAATCATTAAATCTACCACTGAACCACTACATGTGTTGATTGCCGAGAACTGGGATGTTATTATTCTCACATTCAAATCTTATTAAACACTTTCTGCACATACTAGAACTCGTCCAAATCACTCAACAAACTTTTGGATGTACCATGGCATAACCCACGTTTAATATACTAAGATAATAAGACAAACAAATCATTAACTTCAACATTTAAGATTTAATAATCATAAAATCTCCCCATGAAACTCCTTAACATGGCCTGAGTGACCGAAATTTAAACCATAAAAGAAATTAACAACTTAAATCAGTCTGGTGGACCACATGTCCAGTTGACAAAAACTAATCAAATAAAAAAGTCATAAAATAGCCTCCACCATGAGGTTAGCAAACTAGCTAGAAAAATGTCTACGATATGCTGATCAGCAAATACCGCCTCAAATGTCATCCGAAATGGAAAGGTGGGGTGAGCTCAAGAGCTCAGTGGATCGTACACAGTACGTCCATAGTATTATTCAAGTCAAAATAGCAAACATGCAAACACTTAACATACATTAGGCATTTCAAACATTCAATTGTTCAACAGTGGTTAGTTAGACCGAAAGACTAACTCATAGTGTTCTCTCATCATTACCATCAAATCATAAGGAAAAAAATGAAAATGCACAAGTGCCAGATTCCAATGGGATGTAGGTACACACCCATCACCCAATTTGGGTGCTAAGGTCTCACCCATTGTTCCATCACCAAGAATTAGGGTCTCACCCATCGTTCTGTTATCAAAAACTACGAACTAACCATTGTTCCAATCTTGAGAACACCCATAGTGATTCCCTGCGGATCACTACATCGGTATGTGGTTCGAATCTTAATTTAACTTTAATTAAGATCATACAGTCATTCATCGCATCATATTAAACATGAAAAATGGAGCATGTAATATTATTCAAATAAATTGAACATATTAATCATTTTATATCTTTTAACATGAAAACATGAAAACAACCAGCACGCTTACATACATCATGTCATACATCATTCATACTAACACAAAAGCTCATGATATCCAATCAGCGTGAAAACGTACCCTAGCATGCTTCTAGGCATTTAGAATAAAATAAACACACATCATTTTTAACATTTAAAAACTTAAATAAGACTATGGAGCATGGTAATCATATACATTTGTTACTTCACTTCTCGTGTTCTAACTCTTGCCTCAATAATTTAGGATCCTTGACCTTGTAGTTTAGTATATGATCCTTAATAGTATAAGTACTCAGATAGTTTTTTAACTCATGGGATAATAATTTACTAAACAATATGCTATAAGATAATCAAATGGTTTATGGAGTGTGCATGAGATTCAAAAAACACAAAGGGCTCATTGCGTTACCATGGTACTCCCAGCGTTACTGTAGTAATGCAAAACTGTTCTCTGTGTGTTTCTGGTTTCTCTGATGCGTGGAATCTCTACACATTGGACCTAGAACTCGAAAACAAATGTTTCAAAGGATGGGAAAATCTTATACCTTAGCTCCATACGTCGCTCCACTCTTTTGTCTCGTCATAATACTTTGGACGTGGCTAATGCTCTGTTTCAATAAAAGAGTATTTGTAAACTTTGATTGAGACTATAATTGTGATAGAACTACATAGGTTTCACTTGAATCTAACTCATACATTCGTATTTTTGGCTAGAACAGTGCCTCAGCTCACGTTCTTCACAATCTATGTATCTTCCTCTAACAGTCTTTGAAGAATAGCTATCACAGAAGAGTTAACTCTGATCTGAGGTGTGTGAGAGAAAGGGAAAATAACCAAGGTGGCTAGGGGGAGTGGTTGTGGGGTTTGAGGATGACAACTAGGGTTTCTCTATAGAATAATGTTCGTGCAATTAGGGTTTTCGCACATATATAGCGAACCCAACATCCTAGAACTTCCATTTCTACCTTTTAATCGCAATACTACCATCTTAAGATTGTTCCTAATCGCAGGACTGCGATACGATGTCTTTGCCAAATTTATGAATTTTTAATCGCAGGACTGTGGCACCCTGACCTATTACCACAGTCCTGTATGGATCTTTTTTTTATATAAAATCATGACGCATTACCGTGGTAGTTCCGCGTGTTCCTCTTTTTTTTTTTTTTAAATTCTACTCTTTTTATAGAGTATCACACTATGCCTATGGCTATGGCTATACCAGTGGTTGGTTCTGGACTTGTGGTCCTGTTAGGATCACTGCAAGTGTACAGGATCACAGTAGTAATATCCGGTAAGTACGGGTATCGTCCTCAGGGAACAAGGGTTGCTTTTGATTTTTAATACCAAATTCACTAATGATCACATTTTTATCAAGACTAGATTGAATGTGATTAAGTTAATTTCAAAACTAAAAACTAATTTAAACAAAGATAATAATAAATTTGAAGAATTTAATAGAAAAGCATGTCTAGGATAATGAATGTTGCCGCATAGTTTGCAAATCTTCGTTGTATCGATAAATTAACTAATCTATGAGTTATAGCATCAATGGTTGAAACCCTTTCCCAAGGTGTTTCAACACTCACTAGATTTGTTTCATCCAACCCTCTCCCGAGGCGTTTATTTAACAATCTATGTGTTTAGTCTAATACTCCCTGTGCAACTCCCTAGATTGGTCAACAATCTCCCGATCAATCAACTAACCTAAGTCCAAATTGTGATATCGATTTTTTAGGCTTCTCTCTCGAGATAGGCTAAAATACTGAGTTCAATATATCTATGGCCAGTAGACATAAGGCTTTGAGTCTACACAATAAGGAATAGAATCTATAAATCATCAACTACAAGTAGATATTGCCAACTATGTTTTGAACAAGCACATCCCGGACAATGAAACTGATTAGTTCGACATGAATGGAATGGAAATCATAAAATTAAATTCAAATAAGCAATACATACTCAAATCTCTTAACAATCTTCAAAAATCAATAAAAACTCAATCTTTCATGCCCTAATAGCCGTCACAGTGTTTTCTCTTCAATCCTTGATCCTCCGGACTCTAATTCCCTTCTTTTATTTATAGTCCCGCACTAAAAACCCTAAAAAATACGAAAATCTCGCTATACAATCGAATGACCTCTGTTAGTGATCGCGGTCCATGAATTTGATGTCAAAACCCAGATTTCATGCATTTTGTCTACCGCGGTCTGTCAATTTTCTGTGCCAACCACGTTTTGGTGACCGCGGTCTCCAGTTTATGGACCGCAATCACCAGTATGTTATTAACTGGTTCTGTTCTTCTGTTCTGACTGTAGTCTTCAGTTCTTATACCACGGTCTTCTGTTATTTGCTCTTGATTCCATCTCTTTTATGCTTTCTTCTGATGCATTCTTTGTGTGTATCAGCCTGTATCCTGTAATACATGCAAATTCCTTTCCCAGACATCATTTTCTCATAGAAGAATATCAAAACTATAAAAAAACAAGGCTTAAAAGTTATTAAATAATGTAATTCCTAACTACATGCAACTATTGCTAATTATGCAATTCCTTACTTATATTTTCTCTTATTTCTTATAGAATGCATCATTTTGCCTATTCTAATATTAGTTTATTATGCAACTAACAGGTAGATTTCTCATGACATGTTTTACCACTTGCCGAGCGAATTCAACTAAACTATCTGTAGTCACCACTATCCCAGCTGAAGCGTCTGCCACTAGCATTCTATTTTCCCTTTGCCCTGACTCATCGGTATTTTCATCTCTCGTGTTGTTACCTCTTGTTCTTGCCATTATCTACAAGCAAAAAGTCATTTTAGTATCTCGTAAGTCAACATGATATCAAAAGAGAGAAATTTCAATATATATAAGGAGCATTATAACTTTATTTACATTCAATCTGGGTTATATGAACCCCTTGTTTTCAAAGTCCAGACACTAAATGCTTTTGCAACTTGTGATAATTGCCACCTTTCATATCTCTATTCAGGGTTTATGATCCTATTGTCAAAGTTATTTTTCTCACATCATTCGTACTACCATGACTCTAGATTTTTGTCTCTAAGTTTTCAATTTATGCTTCTAAGTTTGAAATTGAGGTTTCAAGTCTTCATGTTTGTTTTGGGGTATAGGATTTTTGGTCATGTGAGGGCAAAGAGAAGAAATCAATGCATTATCACGATAATGCTACATGTGAAAAATGAATATGGTCTCAAATGTGTTAGCGCAATAGGCTACCATGGCAACCAGAGTACCCTAATCGCACTATCGCGGTAGTCTGTGCATCTGTTGCACTACCACAATAGTCACGAAATTCCAAAAATCACATCTTGTTTGTGTGATTCTCATTTTCCCTCATGCATGGAACTTCAATGCCTTGTACAATAGACCTAAGAACGAGAAATATATGGAGCAAAATGACATTATACCTTGTTTTTAGTGACTTTTTCCTTTGTTCGCCTCCAAAGAGTGTTTAAGATGGTTTCTAGTAATTTGTTTCATTGAATGAGTGATCATAATCTGAGAAAACGCGAAACAGTAATGAAAGCATTGTTCTATGTGAGAATCAGTTTCTTACCTTGTCTACAACTGATTGTGAAGTCATAACAATCGAGCTCCTCGGTGATTATGCAGTTCTTCTTTATTGTTTGCTTAACAGACTTTAAGAGAAGCTGGAATGGTTGGAATATGACTTAGAATGAGTGCAAAGGAATGAAAGTGTTGACTGAGAATGGTAGGGTTTGATTCGAGGAAGAAGGGGCAACTACAGAATGAAACCAAAAGTTTTAGGGTTTCTACACATCGTTCCACTTATATACACATGTATTTTTTCATTACTACGGTAGTGCTATAGCATTACCGCGATAATTGCAACTGCAGCCAATTTATGGATTTTGATTTGCATTACTGCAGTATCGCGACCCATTACCGTGGTAGTTGCGATGCACTCAATGTTCTATCGCAGTAGTCTGAGTTCTTTTTTGTTATTTATCCCTCTTTTCATCACTGTTTCCACGTTCCTAACCCATATAACACTTTTATACAATTTATTAAGTGTAATGAGGCTCGTATTATTCAATCATGAAAATTTTATAATTATCTTATTATTTTTATATTAATAGAAATTCTCACAATTATTTATGAACTTTTAGGGTATTACACCTTATTCAATTGAGCATACAATTTTCTATCAATGCGAGCCATCTCCAACTAAGGCACAAATTACAACTATTCGATAAAATAACAAAATCCATTCCACATAGGGCGCAAAGCTACTAAAGACAAAAAAATAAAAATAAAAACAGAAGTTAAGATAGGTAATCGACTCCTTAACCTCAGTCAGGGTGTATCTACATTTGAAAAGAAGATGAGATAAGCACTATGAGCCTAGTCAGTCTGTTTTCAAATTAAGTACCATACAAATATAGATTATGCAAACAATTCAAACATTAGATATTTCAAACAACATTTTAATTTTAGTTGGCCTTTAGTAGGATAGAAAAGCTCTCTAGGGTAGTTCATAAAACATTGTAAACTACAAGGATAAAATTTGATCAGTTGCGGTACCGTGTAGGTGGCCCCACATCTCAGAAGGTCGACTATCGTTCATCCATATCAACCCCCGAATTGAGATCAACAAAGGGAGCTTTTCAAATCATCTCATCTCTACAACCAAGGCCACACAAGGAAAGGTTTTTTAAACATCCTAACACTTGGACCAGGGCTACGCAGGAGAGATTTTTTCATATAAAAAATCAACATTTCATGTGATCACTTAAGTTTCTGAGATAGTTTCCTTCTCATCATGATCATGCTATGAAGATTGTATATACATGTTAAGGCCATATGTTCATAAACATTCACATGTTACTTAGTTATGTGCAATTATGCGTATGAACTGTCACACCCCGACCCCCGGACCCGACGTCGTGTCTGTCAATCTGTGGCCCTGCCGTCGGGCGTCGCGCGGCTCCAAGCTCGGCGCGTGGTCTGCCGAGGCCCCGGGCGTGCGACAAATGTCGTCAGTCTATCTTTCTACCTCTATACACGAGGTTTAAATCATTTCTTTGATTTCAAATATTTATTTTTATCATGCTTCACTAAGCAGTTAGTTTCAAATCAAATTCACCAGTTATTCAAAATCATACTTATACTGGAAATCAAGATAATAATAGCGGAAGCATTTCTTTCAGATAAAATCTTTCTAAATCATTGAACACTGTATAGCGTACCATAACTAAAAATCATCAGTTTATCAATCAAGGTAAAACAGTGTTCAAAATGGTAAAAATAGTCCTGTGTATACGTATACAAAATATGATACATGACCCTCTGGCCCAAGTTCAAAATATACATCATAAAAACTGTACAAAAAGGAGAGATAGTTTTAACAAAAATATCACTCTCTCTCTCTACAAGCCCTCCAGTCTCTGGTCTGCATCCTCACTGAGCGCTGGGCTCATGAGTACCTGTAAAATAAAAATGGGGTGAGCTCGAAAGCCCAGTGGATCTCCCCTACACATCAATAGC
>JAJIYU010008329.1:0-18122 GCA_030144865.1 Tinospora cordifolia | reverse complement strand
CGTAAAGATCATTTCCCTTTACCTTTTGTGGACCAAATGCTAGATTGAATTGCTGGTTATGATTTTTACTGTTTCTTGGACGGATACTCGGGATATAATCCGATAGTCATTGCACCAGAAGATCAAGAAAAGACTACTTTCACTTGTCCATATGGCACTTATGCATTTAAGATAATGAAATTCGGTCTATGCAATGCACTAGCAACTTTCCAGTGGTGCAATATTTGCATATATGATTGAAGATATCATGGAGGTATTCATGGACGACTTCTCAGTATTTGGTGAAACATTTGAACAATGCCTCAACAATCTGGAACGAGTCTTCTCTCGGTGTGAAAAAAAGAATCTAGTCCTCAATTAGGAGAAATGTTACTTCATGGTTTGGGAAGGCATTGTGTTGGGCCATAGAGTTTCTGTTAATGGCCTGATAGTTGATAAAGCAAAGATTCAAGCCATCGAAAAGTTGTTACCACCAACAACAGTGCGTGAGGTGTGGAGTTTCTTGGGGCACACAGGTTTTTATCGTAGATTTATCAAGAACTTCTCTCACATAACTCAGCCTCTATGTCAATTTCTAGAAAAGGAGGCTGAATTTAACTTCACAGTTGAGTGTGTTGAAGCATTTAACACACTTAAAAAGGCTTTAACATCTGTTCCAATCATGTCCACATCAGTTTGGGGGGAACCGTTCGAAATCATGTGTGATGCTAGTGATTATGCAGTGGGAGCAGTTTTAGGACAAAGACGTGATAGGATGTTCAGAGCCATATACTATGCAAGCAAAAATTAGATGATGCTCAAAAGAACTACACCACCACTGAAAAGGAGTTGCTAGCTATTGTTTTTGCGTGTGACAAGTTTAGATCATACATTATGGGCTCACATGTCAAAGTCTTCACTGATCACGCGGCAATCAGACAGTTATTTACAAAGAAGGATGCAAAGCCCAGATTAATAAGGTGGATCTTGCTGTTGCAAGAGTTTGATATAGAGGTAATAGATAAAAAGGGTACAGAAAATGTCGTAGCTGACCACTTGTCTCGTCTGTCAAATGAAGCAAACCCTGATCCAATGGGAATAGTGGAGGTTTTCCTGGATGAGCATCTTTTGTCAGTAAGTAACAACTCCCCATGGTATGCAGATTTTGCTAACTACAAAGCTATAGGCGTTACCCCACCAAATTTATCTCAAAGCCACCTAAAGCATTTCATACATGAGAGTAAGTTCTATCTTTGGGATGATCCCTTTCTTTACCGAAGGTGTACTGACAAGGTGATTCGTCGTTGCATTCCTGAATCTGAAATTAACAAAGTTCTTCATGATTTCCATGCTTCACCTTATAGTGGTCACTATAGCCATCAAAGAATTGCCAGACGAGTACTTGAGAGTGGGTTTTATTGGCCAAGCATATTGAAAGATGCTTATTAGTTTGTCAAGACCTATGAGGCATGTCAGAAGCAAGAAAACATCTCCAGAAAGAATGAAATGCCTCTCACCTCATTTGTAGAAGTGGAATTGTTTGATGTTTGGGCATCGACTTTATGGGGCCATTTCCACCATCAGCTAGCAAACAATATATCCTGCTAGCGGTGGATTATGTATCTAAGTGGGTGGAGGCAGTGGCTACAGCAAAGAATGATGCACGTGTGGTACTTAAGTTCCTTTCATGAAACATTTTCTCCTATTTTGGAACTCCTAGAGCTATTGTGAGTGATGAAGGGACACACTTCTGCAATAAAGTCTTCAACAACCTTCTCACTAAGTATGGTGTGAGGCACAAAGTTGCACTACCTTATCATCCTCAAACTAACGGGCAAGCTGAAGTGTTTAACCGTGAAATCAAGTCAATATTACAGAAAACGGTTGGTACAAACTGTAAGGACTGGGCGTTGAAGTTAGATGATGCATTGTGGGCATATCGGACAGCATTTAAAACACCCATTGGTATGTCTCCTTATCAATTGTTGTATGGGAAATCCTGTCACCTGCCTTGCAAGTTAGAGTACAGAGTTTATTGGGCAATCAATAAGTTAAATTTCGATGCGAAAGCTTGTGGTGAGAACCGATTTTTGCAGCTCATTCGAGAATAACACCATCTACAGAGAGCGAATGAAGAAATGGCATGACCAATTCATAGAGAAGAAAGAGTTTAAATCTGGGCAACAAGTACTCTTTTTCAATTCAAGACTCCGTTTGTTTCCGGAAAAGCTTAAATCTCAATTGTCGGGACCATTTTTAGTCACTCAAGTCTTCCCGTATGGAGCAGTAGAGGTGTAGAGCTTGGTGGATGGCCACAGGTTTAAAGTGAATGGCCAAAGACTAAAGATTTTCTACGGTGGTCCAAAGCAGATGGTAGAGATGGTTCTCCTCAAAGATTGAAACAGAGTATCCTTATCGAGCTAACGACGTTAAACATAGCGCTGAGTGGGAGGCAACCCACTATAAAAGTTTGCGTAAGTGTGTTCTTAGGTTTAGTTTGTTTGTTTTTTAGTGGAAAGGTTGAGTCAATACACTTAGAATTGAGTAAAGGGGTCCATCATATGCAGACCACGGTCCACAGAAGTGTATACAGGAACCATATTCTGGTGACCGCGGTCACCGGAACATGTGTTCTCTAAGTACCGTGGTCATCAGAATGAAATGTTTTGAAGAAAACACATGGACCGAGGTCACCAGCATGAGCATTCACACAGATAGCGGTCATCAGAACACCATTTCTGGGTATTTACACAGACCGCGGTCCACACTCACAGTGCAAAACTTATGACCGCGGTCCACAATTTGTGCATTTTGTTTCAAACAACAAAAAACACATGGATCGCGGTCCATAATATACAGACCGCGGTCCATGCATCTTTTTAAGACCAGATCGCGGTCATTTTCATCATTTTTGCTTTGAAACTTCGGGTTTTTGTTTGGTTTTTGGTATCCCTTTCAAATCTTCAAGCATCTCTTGCCTTTTCAGCGGAAATGTAAGTGTTCTTCTTTGATTTCTTATTAGCTACTTGCATTCTTTAATTGTTTAGATGATTTAGGAGTTGCTCTGTGTGTTCTCTTATTTTTAAATGGTGATTTGGTTCAATGACTCGCATCATTCCCTCCTTTACTTTGAATATGCACAATATGTGATCCTTTTTGCACAAAGACTTGCACAACTCCATCTTCATGAGCACCCTAGGCATGTAGATGTATTGTTTCACGTAATGAGGTGCATTTTTGTCTATTTTTATGTCATTCAACGTCACAAAGGGATACAAGATTCAATTTTTACTGCCTAAAGAGTGACTTTGATGTTATGATGCCTAAACCAAGCAAACTAATCTATGTTGAGTAAATTTCAATGAATGGTTGATGCATTACTATATATGAATCTTGTTGTTTTCCTTGCCCTCAATTACTGTACTTGCAGGCCTCCCAGAATGAAATTTCCTTCCTCTAAAGGAAAGCAGCAAGCACCCCCTCCTCCACCCTCTGAGCGAAACCGATTTAAAACAACAAATGCCAAGCAAAGGTTCAACATGATTCGGTCCAACAGACACTTAAATCCTGAAAGAGGAATCATGTTGATGACAGAGGAATGCGAGTTAGGCATTGACACGATGGTAGCTGCAAGACGTTGGGGGAAGCTGATTCAGGGTCCAGGCACCACAGTGGTCTCTCTTGTTCAAGAATTTTATGCCAGCGCACCTGACCGTGAGGGTACATCAATTTGGGTATGGGGTAAGTGGGTGTCGTTCAATGCAGCAGCTATCAATGAGGTATATGGTCTTCCTGCCGACTCTCCGGATGATTACTACACATTACTACCGAGATTTGATTCGGACGAGGTTCTACAGACACTGTGCGTTGACGGGGCATCTTGGATTTGTTATAACAATAAGCCCGTCAACCTAATGAAGACTATGTTCAAGATAGAAGCTAAGGTTTGGTTGTATTTAGCTTGTGCAAATTTACTTCCTTCTTTGGCTATCAACAGGGTTATAGTTGAGAGAGTTGTGCTAGTATATTGCATCATGAAGGGACTTCCAATCAATATTGGGGCGCTCATCTCCAGTTCTATCTGGTCAGCCATTGATAGAACCAATGCAGGTCTGCCACACCCTACTTTGATTACAGAATTATGCAAACGTGCTGGGGTTGTATGGGACAAGACCGAGCCATTATTGAAGATGAAGGATCATATCGCAGTGAAGATGCTCACATCCACCCCTTCCAAGAGGCGTAGGGCATCTATTGAGTCTCCTCCACTACTACTAATCCTACCCCAACCCCTACACACCCTATAGATGCTCCTCAATCCTCTTCGGCTGTTGTTACGTCTCTCTCTACCACTGACCACACTATGATGCATTGGATGGCCTACATGACCCAGTGGATGCATCGTAAGGACCCGAATATGGCTGCAGTTTTTCCTCCTCCCCCTTGCTCTTTACCCTACATGGAGATGGCATGTTGTGTTCCCACGGTGCCTCTGACTCCGCATATGGACGCTGCTGATGGTGATGATGATGGCGGTGATTTCATCGATTTTATCACAGAGGAAGAAGTCTTTGGACAAGACTTCTGAGTTTTTTTTTGTGTTTTCTTTACTTTTGTTGCTGAAAGTTTTTGTTGCTCTTCATATGTGAACGTTTTGCACTAATGAATGCTCTTAGTACTGATAATGATGCCTTGCTCTTGATTAATGGTCTCACTTGTATATTGCAAATCTATTTTTCCATAACTTCCAGTCTAATTTTCTTTTTTTTTCTTTGAATGCATGTGTGATGTATTACCCTTCCCACGTATACGTATCTATGTGCTCTTGAGGACAAGGCACAATTCAAGTTTGGGAGTATGTGTGTATTTCGTCAACACATAAAAGTAGAGCAAACAAGGTCAGTTTTCTTTTGTCAATCTTAGTCTATTTTCTTTCATTGTCTTTACATTTTGCTAGATGCATGCATGTTAAAAAGCATTTTGCATTAGAGGAAGCACTTAGGATAGGTTGTTTCTAAAATATATATATATATATGTATAAACTATTTTTTCTGAGTAACCTATGAAATTGTAACGTTCCTCTAGCATGATGAGACAAAGAATTAAGGTACGGTCTAACAGTCTGTGTGTTTGGTTTATCTGAAGTTTGATCTTGACAATACCTTGCACCCTTAGGTAGTTTGAGATTTCGAAAATCGAGGAAAGTGAGGAGTGGAAACTAAACCACAAATGGAGAGAATTTCCCATAGACTTTTTAAATGATCAAATTTGTCTTGAACACTGCTTAGGAATGACTAAAGGAGGGAAATGAAGTAGGCCACCATTGTTTGAGTCATAGCCTAAAGGCCGATCCCAGCATTTATAATCCTTTGTAGCCAATTTTGAGCCTTGTAACTTATTTTCTTGCTTTGAACCTAAACGTTAAATATATAAACATTCTCTCCCTTTATGAATATCTCAGTTGGACCTAACTGTGTGCACTCATGGTTCTAATACTGCATATTTTGATGACGTAGAAGAAGGAGGGGATGGTAACATTGGCATACATATGTCTTTGAGTTATGCTTCAATTGTGAGAATGTTTCCTATGTATATAAAAATATACATATAGATATATATGTATATATGTTTGAATTCAAAAAAAAAAAGAGAGAGAGAGAAAAGAAGCATGTTTATTTTTTTAATGTTGTAGTATTGTCAATGATGGATGAACTTCCCATTCTTGTGAAAGTGTAATTTTTCAACTCAATGAAGAGTGTATATAATGAGATAAGTTTGGGGGGAGCTATAAAGACAAGGTTGTGATCATGAACAAGAAAATAAAGGATTAAATAGAAGGATCAAGGTATATTTGATAAATCAAACAAAATAGGTTGTTATTATTACTATGAGTGGACACTTGAGTCAGATCTAAATACCTGTGATACTTGTACCTTGAGCCGGACCACGTTACAACCTAGCAAAAGACCACTGAGCCCAATTTCAGTTTGACCTTAGTAGTAGAGAGACAGACTAGAAAGTTGGAAGAGTTTGTGTACTTAGGTATTAGGAATAGGTGGGATGGTACCCGCAAATCACCAACAAAGTCTAGGAGGATTGAGTTACTTATAGATGAATGGGTAACGTTGGGAAAGAACAGAAGATAAATTGAAAATCTAGATAACCTGACTGACCTTAAAGAATTGTTAATGAGTCATGAGCTAGAGGAATGGAAACAAGTGAGGTTGCAATGATGATTGAAATCAAAGTCACCTTGTGGTGATAGAATCGTCTGTTTAAATTTAGAATTTTGTTCAGGGACGAGCAAAAGTCTAAGTTTGGGGGTATTTGTTAGTTGCATGGAAAACTAACATTAGAATAGGTAAGTTATTGCATTTTATAAGAAATAAGGGAGAATTAATTGAAGAATTGCATAATTAGCAGTTTTTGCATATAGTTAGGGGTTTGCATTGTTTAATATCTTTTTTAAGCCTTGTTTTTAAAGTTTTGATATTCTTTTATGAGGAAATGATGTCTGGGAAAGGAATTGAGTGTATTGCAGGATACAGGTTGAAGCACAAAGGAAGAATGCATCATGAGAAGGAAAACAGGAGAAGGAATCATGAAAAAGTACCAGAAGACCGCGGTCCAACAACTGAAGACCGCAATAACAAAAGAAGGGCCGAAATAGTACATAACGCACTGGTGACCGCAGTCCATAAATTAGTGACAGCGGTCACCAGAATGGGATATGCACAGAGTCAGGACAGACCGCAGTAGGCAGCAGGCAGAGAATTTCTGGTTTTGTCACAGAAATCACTGACCGTGGTCAGTGACCGCGATCATTCGAGTAATAATCAGGATTTTTATAATTTTTGGGGTTTTTTTTAGTGCGGGACTATTTATATGAAAGGGTGATTAGAGTCAAAGATACCTAATTCAGAAAGAGACCACCGGTGACGGCTGTGGGGGATGAAAACCTGTATTTCCATTGGGAATTGAAGATTGTTTAAGAGATTTGAGTATGTTTTACTTCTTTGAATTTAATTTCATGTTTTCCTTTGAATTCATGTCCGACTAATTAGTTATGTTGTCTGGGATGTGATGCTCAATGCATAGTTTGTGATATCTAGTTGTGGTTATTGAGTTATAAACTCTATTCCATATTGTGTAGGCTTAATGCATTATGTTTACTGGCCATAGACGTATTGAACTCAACACTTTAGTCTACCTCGGAAGAGAAGCCTAAAGGGTGGATGTCACAATTTGGACTTAGACAGGTTGATTTATTAGGAGATTATTGACTAATCTAAGGGGTTGCACAGGGATTGTTGAACATAACACGTAGGTTGTTAAGTGAGCACCTCAGAAGAGGGTTTAACGAGACAAATCTAGTGAATGTTGAAATACCTCGGAAGAGGATTTCAATTGTTGATGCAAAAACTCATGGTTTAAATAATTCATAATTAAAACGAAGGATTGCAAACTACACAGCAGCATTCACTGTCCTAGACACGTTTCTACATTGATTTCTTAATATTAACTATTTCTTTTGTTTAGAGAAGTCTCTAGTTTTCAACTTAATTCAATTACATCCAGTTATAGTGTTGAGAAAACTTTGATCAGTAGTAAATTGGGATTTAAAATCACAAATTAACCCTTTTTCCCTGAGGACGATACCCGGTTTTATCGGTTTATACTTGAGCGAAACTGTACACTTGCAGGATTGCTGACAATATATTAGTATCATACTAAATAAAATATTATTTTCATGAATACATCTAATTAATACTTTACATACATACTTTTCTATATTAATATCATACTAAGTATATTATTCAAAATATTATTTACTTATTTAAATAGAGAAGAGTATATTTACCCAACATTTCTATATTTCTAATATTAATTAATGCATATCCCTATATAATTCTATGTCAATTAATTAATTACATATCAATGACACACACACACACACACACACACACACACACACACACACACACACACACACATATATATATATATATATACGTATATGCACCAATAAAGTGCCACATACTTAGGTACTAATTAATATATATGCATGTGTCTATACCAATTAATCAATTAAATGACATATGCATACATATATATATATATATATATAGAAAATAGTCAAGTATTACATTCTACCCCCTTAAAAAGGGATTTCGTCCTCAAAATTTATCGGTAGATTACTTGAGTGTCTGTTGACGAATTGCTTCTAATGAAAAGTTCTGGATACTTATTCTGTATTTCATTTTCCAATTCCTAAGTAGCCTCTTCTATTCCATGGTGTTTCCAGCGAACTTTGATTGAGGGGATATCTTTTGTTCTTAGGTTCTGTACCTTGCAATCTAAAATCCTAACCACTGCTTCTTCATATGAGGCATCATTTTGGATGTCTACTTCTTCCCATCGAATTATGTGGGAGGGATCTAGTTCGTATTTCTGCAGCATTGATACGTGAAATACATTGTGGATTGAGGACATTCGATTTGGAAGGTCTAACTCGTATGCACATTCGCTGACTTTCTTGAGTATTTCAAAGGGTCCAATGAATCGTGGTGCTAGTTTTCCTTTTATCCCAAATCGTTTGATCCCCTTCTGAGGACTGATCCTTAGGAACACTTTATCACTTATGTGGAATTCTAGAGGTCTTCTTCTCGGTCAACGTAGTTTTTCTGTCTACTTTGCACAGTTGTCAAAAGTTTCTGGATTTGTTTCACCTAATTGGTCCTATCCTGTACAAGATCTGGCCCAGTAAGAACGTGGTCCTCAAGTTTAGCCCAATAGGTTGATGATCTGCAAGGCCTCCCATAGAGGGCTTCGTATGGAGCCATCCTTATACTTGCCTGGTAACTATTGTTATAAACAAATTCTGCCAAATGCAGGTACTTACTCCAGTTCCCTTTGAAGTCAAGGACGCAAGACCTCAGCATGTCTTCCAGCATTTGAATAATTCTTTTTGATTGGCTGTCTATCTGGGAGTGGAAAGTCATACTCATGGTGAGTGTAGTGCCTAGTTCGTTTTGTAGACTTTTCCAAAATTGTGAGGTGAAACAGGTGTCTTGGTCTGACACTATTCTCTTAGAAACCTCATGAAGGCGTACAATATCTTTTACATAGAGTTCGCCTAGTTTACTGACTTGGTCTGTGGATCTAATGGGAAAGAAGTATGCCACTTTAGTTAGGTGATCCACAATTACCCAAACAGTATCTTCCCCTTTCTAATTTCTAGGTAATTCGCTGACGAAGTCCATGGCAATGTTGTCCCACTTCCATTCTGGGATCGGGAGCGGTTATAACAATCTAGAGGGCTTTCGGTGTTCTACCTTTACTTGCTGACAGGTTAGGCACTTAGAGACATACTTGGCTACATCTTACTTCATACCTCCACCAATAGGTTTTTCGGAGATTTTGATACATCTTATCTCCTCTTGGATACATCGTGTATTTTGTTTGATGGGCATCGTTTAGAACGGTTTGCCTACTCGATCCATAATGTGGTACACAAATTCTTTCTCCGAGTCTTAAGGCACCCCCGACATCCATTCTAAAGTTGGTATACTTTCCTTGGTATATTCCTTCAATCAACATTTTGAGTCATTTGTCTTGCCTCTGATCTTCTCTAATCTGATGCAGAAGATCTGGTTGACAAGTTATGTTGTATAGATAAGTTCGTTCTTCATTCAATGTCACACCCATCCGAAAATCTTCTATCAATTGGTACATTTGACCTTTTTCCTCCTCCTGTTTGCTGAATTTCCTACTGAGGGCGTCTACTACTACATTGGCTTTTCGTGGAAGGTAATGGAGTTGAAAAATCGTAGTCTTTAAGGAATTCCATCCATTGACACTGCCTGAGGTTTAATTCTTTCTGGGTATAGATGTATTTCAGACTTTTGTGATTTGAAAACAGGTCAAACCTCTCACCATACAAGTAATGCCTCCATATCTTCAAGGAAAACACTATAGCTGCTAGTTCTAGGTCATGTGTTGGGTAGTTTCGTTCATGGATCTTTAGTTGTCACGAGGCATAGGCAACAACCTTTCCTTTTTTCGTTAAAACTGCACCCAATCCATTTTGTGAAGCATTGATGTATAGAACATACGTGATGCCATGAGTTGGAGTGACTAAGAAAGGGGCCAAAGTCAATCTCCTCTTTAGTTCTTGGAATGATTTTTCACACTTTTCATCCCAATCAAATGGAACTTCCTTCCTGTTTAGTCTTGTCATAGGTTCTACTAATTTGGAAAAGTCTTGAATGAATCTTCTGTAGTATCCTGCTAGGCCTAAGAAGCTTCAAATCTCGATGATTGTCTTAGGTTGTTTCCAATCTGTGACAGCTTCCACCTTTTCAGGATCTACAGAGACACCTTCCGCTGATACTACATGACCAAGAAATTTGAATGTCTTCATGCAGAATTCACACTTGCTGTATTTCGCATATAGTTGGTGTCATCTGAGTGTTCCAAACACGATCCTCAGGTGTTCTAAGTGTTCTTCTCTAGATTGGAGTATATTAGGATGTCATCAACAAATACCACAACAAACTGGTCTAGATATTGCCTAAATACCCAGTTCGTTAAGTCCATGAATGCTATCGGGGCATTAGTTAGACCAAAAGGCAATATTATAAACTCGAAATATCCATATCGAGTTTTAAAGGCAGTCTTATGAATGTCTGATTCACGGATCCTCAGTTGATGATACCCTGACCTAAGATCAATTTTTGAGAAATGAGTGGCTCCTCTCAATTGATCAAATAGGTTTTCTATTCTTAGTAAAGGGCATCTATTCTTTGTCGTCGCCTGATTTAGTTTTCGGTAGTCAACGCAGAATCTCATAGATCTGTCTTTCTTCTTCACGGACAACACTGGAGCCCCCCAAGGTGATTCGCTTGGTCTGATGAATCCTTTCTCCGAGAACTCGTCTAGTTGAGTCTTCAACTCGATCAATTCTACTGGTTCTATACGATATTGAGGTATAGTTATGGGTTTGGTTCTAGGTTGGAGTTCAATCTTAAATTCGATGCTTCTAGTTGGAGGTAGTCCGATTAGGTCATCAGGGAATACATCTTCGTAATCTCGAACTACTTCTAGGCTCTTGATCTCTTTTGGTCCTGTAGAGTCTTCTTCCAAGAGGTTCTCTAGGTCATCATTCTGCCTTAATCAGTTTAACATAGCCATTACTGGACTCCTAGGAAACCTATGAATATCACCATTTATCTTGAAGGTTTCTCCTGAGGGCAACATTATAGTCACTCTTCTCTTGGGCAATTGATTTGCGCCTGATACTAGTCCAACCAGCCCATACCCAATATCATGTCATACCCGTGGAATGGCAGTACACGGAGGTCGGCTGAAATCAGCTTATCCCCAAACCTAAGGTCATAGGTTCACATTTGCTTTGATGTAACAGAAGTTCTTATAGGTGTTGATACATTCAACATTGTAGGCAAAGTCTTTATTACTTATTGTAATCTATTAACCAGTTTTTTAGAAACAAATGACTTTGAAGCACCCGAATCAAACAGTGGTTTCACAGCAGTGTTAAATAACAAGGATGTACCTTCAACAGCAGGGATTTGTTCTTTCGGGGCGTCGGCGATAGCAAATACTCTCGCCTGGTTTTGCCTCCGGCCTTGGTTCTGATTTTGCGCCCGACCTTGGTTTTGATTTTGCCCCTGGTTATTATTTTGTCAAGGCAGTTGCTGTTGAGAACATACATTCTGTTCTCCCCCTTGATTATTTGGAGGTTGTTGTTGCTGTCGCATCTGGGTTTTGCTAGGAAAAAACTTTGATAGGTGCCCTCACTGATTGTAGTTGAAACACCGCCCTTGACGTCTGACCAACTCTAATTGTTCTTCTATTTTGGGTCGATTTTGCCCTTGTGGCATTTTATTTCCATCATTCTAATTAACATTCCTTTTCTTCTAATCTCCCTAGTGATTTCTATCACCTGCTGGTCTCTTGTTCCCATTCCTTAACCTTTGCTCGAAATTTAGCTCTTGCTCTAAGGTTAATGCCCTATCTACGACTTCTCTGTATGTCTTTGGGCATGCTGTCTTTATTAGTTTTCAGATCTCAATCTTGAGACCCTGGGTGAAACAGTTGACCTTCTTCTTGTCACTGATTAATTCAGATGAAAATTTTGCCAACTCGATAAATCTGGCCTCATATTCGGCCACCATCATCTCTCTCTATTTTAACTGAACGAAGTCCTCCTGCATCTTCATCAATATGGCTTCTGGGAAGAATTTCTCGTAAAATATCACCCTAAACTTTTCCCAGGTCATTTGATTTACATTGACGGTTGGGTCTGTTTTTACCATCCGCCACCAGCTTCTAGCTGCTCCCTTAAATTGGTGGGTAGCTAATGCTACTCTGCTATGACCTGTTACTCTCAATACATCTAGGTGTTCTTCTAATTCTTGGTACCAATGGTCCGTTGTTAAGCTATCCGTAGTACCATGAAATTGTGATGGTCTTAGCTTTTTTAGTTCTAGCAGTAATTTTCTATGCCCACTGTCTACCAGGCCCTCTTGTCTCTCCTGATGATCCGGAATCTCTGGTGTCGGCATTGGCAGTTGCATTGGAATCTGTTCTTGTACCTGAGGTTGCGGTGTTGCCTGAGGTATTATTCAAGCTAGTGTCCTCTCTATTTGTTCCATTACTCTTTTGATGATTTCATTCATCATATGTTCCATCCTAGCTTTAGCCATGTCGTTTTATGCATCCTGAGAGTCGGTGTCATCAGATGTAGCACCTCTTGTTGCATATCTCCTTGGTCCGACTATTATCTACACATTAATGTCGATTTAGTATTCGTTTCTGCCTTTCTTGTTTAGTTTGTTCTATCATGACTCTAGATTCATGTCTTTAGGTTTTCGATCTGTTGAGTGGCCTAATAATTTATTCTTCTAAGTTTACTTTTGTTTTAGGGTATAGGAGTTGGTCTCACACAAACAGTCAGATCATCATGCATTTAATCATTCAAGAATTTCATGCTAGCATAATAAAATTCTAGGCGTCCACCTATGCCTCCAAGTTCGTGTGTCCCATACCACCCTTGCCCTTTGTCATAGACTTCCACCCAAAGATTTCACTACACCCAATCAATTTCGCAAATGTCTCATTTTCTAAGGTTTCCCAAGCCCTACTATATTTGACTGTCTCATACCAACCAAGCATAAGGAAACAAGTTTGTCCAAAGCCACCAATCATTCACCAAACATGGCCCGTCATACTCCAAGCTTAGGATTCTTCCGTACCTGTTAGTTGCATAGCAAATTATCATTAGCATAGGTGATTTATTGCATTTTATAGGAAATAAAGGGAGAATTAAGTGGAGATTTGCATAATTAGTAGCATGAGCATGTAGTTTAGGGAGCTGCATTGTTTCATTTCATTATAAGCTTTGTTTTAAAGATTTGGAACTCTTTTATGAGAAAATGATGTTTGGGAAAGGAAATTGAGTGTATTGCAGGTGCAGGTTGAAGCAAAAAGGGAAAGTACATCATATGAAGGCAAAAAGAAGAAGAAATCATGAAGAAAGTGTCAAGAGACTGTTGTCGAATAACTGAAGATCGCGGTCGCTAAAGAAGGACACACAGTCTATAAAGCTCACTGGTTACTGCGGTCAGTGAACTAGGGACCACGGTAACCAGAACGTGGTTTGTGAACGAAAAGAATGGACCGCAGTGGATAGAATGAGAAGATTCCAATCTTTATTGAAGAATATTATTGACCACGGTCACATGAGTGATTATCGGGATTTTCATAATTTTTAGGTTTTTTTAGTGCGGGACTATAAATATGAGAGGTTATTAGAGCCCAGATATACCTAATACGAAAAAAATCACTTGTGACGGCTGAGAAGAACAAGAACCAATGTTCCAATCAGAGATTGAAGATTATTGTCGAATTTTAAGTATGATTTACTTCTTTAATTATTCTTTAATGATTTATATTGATTCATGTCAAGTTAATTTGTTTTCTTTGTCTAGGATGTGATTTTCAATGTATGAACTGTGATATCTAGTTGTAATTATTGGACTAGAAACATTATTCCATACTGTATTTGCTTAATGTTTTGTGTTTATTGGTCATAGACATGATGGACGCAACACTTTAGACTAACTCAGGAGAGAGGTCTAAAGGGTGGTTATCGCAGTTTGTACTTAGGATAGTTGATTGATCGAGAGGTTATTAACTGATCTAGGGAGTTGCACAGGGATTTTTTAATACACAACTTAGGTTGTTGAGTAAATACCTCGGAAGAGGGCTTTATAAAACAAATCTAATCAATATTGAAACACCTCGGAAGAGGGTCTCAATCATAGATGCAAAAACTTATAGTGCAGACAATTCATAACAACAACTAAGAGTCACAGGTCATGCGGCGACATTCACTATCCTAGACAACCATCACACATAGATTTCTAAGAACAGAATTATCACTTTCACTAGAATAGATTTTCATTAAGAGTTTGATATAATCACGGCAGTTAGAGTCTTGATAAAACGCAAATCAGTAGTAAATTGGGATTTGAGATCACTAATTAAACCATTTTTTCCTAAAGACGATATCCAGTCTCACCGGTTAATACTTAAGCGAACCTGTATACTTGTAGAGTTAGCAACAGTACCCCTGAATTCCTATGCGTCTCATACCACATAGAAACTAAGGATACAGGATCCTCCCAATCTCGTGCCTTGACCAAACAAGTGTTCGTTTTTTACACATTTCAAGTCTCTAACTTATGCCTTAAAAGTTTTATTTATGATTCACTGTGCCACCCTTGGCAACCGCCAAGTCTCTACTTAATGTCTCTTCCCTAGACCTAAGTTCTTAAATCTTTGTTGGTATCTCCTTTGGACGTTAGTGAATTCCTAGCCCTTAATTATCGGCTCCAAATTTTTTTTTCTAAGAAAATAAGTGTGTTCTTCAACTCCGACTACTCGTATGAGCTGGTGGGACAACCTCCAGATCAGACGGCGAGACCGAAGTCTACTTAGTAACCGTACTTTCCAGAACGGGATAACCCATGTCGCTTTCAATGTTTAGCTTTAGAGACATTGTTATTCCACTTCCATTCTAGGATCGGGAGTCGTTGTAACAATCCAGAGGGCTTTCGGTGTTCTGCCTTTACTTGTTGACAAGTTAGGCACTTAGAGACATACTTGGCTACATCTTACTTCATACCTCTCCACCAATAGGTTTTTCGGAGATTTTGATACATCTTATCTCCTGCTGGATGCATCGTGTATTTTGTTTGATGGGTTTCGTTTAGAATGGTTTGCCTACTCGGTCCATATTGTGGTACACAAATTCTTTCTCCGAATCTTAAGGCACCCTCGACTTCCATTCTAAAGTTGGTATGTTTTCCTTGTTGAATTTCTTCAATCAACATTTTGAGCCATTTGTCTTGCCTCTGATCTTCTCTAATCTAATGCAGAAGATCTGGTTGACAAGTCATGTTGTATAGATAAGCTCGTTCTTGATTCAATGTCACACCCATCCGAAAATCTTTAATCAATTGGTACATTTGACCTTTTTCCTCCTCCTGTTTGCTGAATATCCTACTGAGGGTGTCTACTACTACATTAGCTTTTTCTGAATCGTAATGGAGTTGAAAATCGTAGTCTTTAAGGAATTTCATCCATCGACGCTACTTGAGGTTTAATTCTTTCTGGGTATAGATGTATTTCAGACTTTTGTGATCTGAAAATAGGTCAAACATCTCACCATACAGGTAATGCCTCCATATCTTCAAGGCAAACACTATAGCTGCTAGTTCTAGGTCATGTGTTGGATAGTTTTGTTCATGGATCTTTAGTTGTTGCGAGGCATAGGCAACAACCTTTCCTTCTTGCATTAAAACTACATCCAATTCATTTTGTGAAGCACCAATGTATAGAATATATGTGATGCCATGAGTTGGAGTGACTAAAATAGGAGCAGGAGTCAATCTCCTCTTTAGTTCTTGGAATAATTTTTCATACTTAGAAACCGAAGTCTACTTAGCAACCGTGCCTTCTAGACCGAAGTCAATCTCCTCTTCAGAGACATTGAGGTTTCGATCGTTGATGGTGTAGATTGAGAAAGTGAAGCACAAAAAATGAGGGTTCAAATTCAACAGAACTTTCATTATCTTTCAAGTTTATTTTGCTACTAAGATTAATATTTACCCAACAAACAAAACTTTGTTCTTGTAGTTAATTTATTAAAAAACATAGTGTTAAAAAATTAATACTCTCTGCTATTTTTGTAATTAAAATAGGAATTTAGCAAAAAAAATTGCTATTTTTATTAAACTTTTCTAAGAATATAATGAGAAATTAAGATGATATTTTTGTTACTAAATATCCTATTTATCAATGCAAAAATTTATTGATATTTTTAATTAAAATTTTATTTTATGTCAACAGCTACAAAATAATCCTTCGGTTGCTAAAAATGACATTTAGTAATAAAAAAAAAGTTTTGTTGCTAAATATCAAAATTGGTGTAGATAATTTAAATTTAAATTACTACATTTACTTTTAAAATATGATTAATTAGAATTTTAAAAAAAAATTAAATAGTTAACATTTTAAATTTTATAGTTAAAATTATATTATCTTTTTAAATATTTTTTATAGAATTAATATGTTTATGAACACTATGTACTTAATGATTATAGATTAAAAATAAAAAATAACTATTAATTTTTACAATTAATAATTATTTACAACTCGTCATTTTCTTTTTTACAATCAATAATTTAAAAAATTAAAGTTATGTTTTAATCAAACATATTTATAAATTATTTAATTTTTGAAACTTTCAATCCTTGGAATTTTTTTAGATAAAATTATATAATACTTTAAGTATTTATTTTTTATAAAATATTAAGTAGCTTGTAAAGATATTAATAACAATAAGCAGTGGTTTGCACAATGTTATTTCATTAAGCATATATACATCATTCAAACCCTTGTTGCAATAACAGTTTTTAAGGATATTCATAATAAAGATATTGTATAAAATTCAAACGTTTTACAACCTGATACCAATTTGTCGTGGTATCATATGCATGTTATTATTGCATTAGGCTCATTCACATCATTCAACCGCTTTTTGTGATAACGGTTTTTTAATGAAATTCATAATAAAGATTAACAAATTTGAAACGTTTTATAATATGTTACCTATATGTCGTTATATTGTCGGGACCCCTTCCTTAGGATGAAGGGCGAACCGACTGGCACAGTGTCCCAACAAACCCGCTCGCAAGCCGGGCTTGCCAAGACACTGTTAAGCCTCAACATACAAAACCACATCACACACTATCAGAGTAATCATAAGTAATGCAGAAGAATCTAACATATGAACACCAATAAGAACTTCATATTTTCAAAACGGGTCATTACACATGTGTAGCAACAGGAGAGACTATTCATTATATACAGGCTATCCTCACCCCTATACATGGTTCTACCTCTCAAAACATAATAACAGAAAGGAAAATACAAGAAGTCCTACCCAAAAGGGTAAGAGAGGGCAGTCATACGCGATGACCACTCCCTTGTCCTTATCCGCGGCTGAAGAACCTGAAATGTTAGAGTGGTGAGCCTAATTGTCCACGGCGACTCAGTGAGTAATGCAGTCTAATTCAAACGTAAAGCAAGTATTTCATAGTTAAAACATGTGTCATGGATGCATGAACAATAGCATTATGCAAGTGAATGCAACAGTAAACACAATTTAAATTCATAATGCAGTCGTGCACCTTTGTTAAAAACAGTTAAATAATGAAAAATTCGCCGAGGCTCGCAAGCTCTCCGAGGCGATTAAAAATCACTCGAGCGGGAGAAACCCGACAGTTAGGTGTATAGGTGACGACCCAAATCTGGGCCCATAGAACCCCCCTCAGGGCACTCTGTTCTAGGTGGTCACTCGATGCTCTAGGGGAGCCCAATCAATACACAAGCGAGTTGCAGACAGTTAGGCGTATCGTGACAACCCGATTAGGACTTATTGTCGTTGCCATCATCGTAGGCCCACAGAACCCCTCAATAGGCACTCTGTGCTAGGTGGTCACTATCAGGGTCACAACTCGCCCTAATTGTTCTACCGCATCCAATACCCTAAC